>JAHWFO010062773.1:361351-444804 GCA_023313115.1 Rhysida immarginata
CGGATGCCGCAAACTAGTCTTCCTAGGCAGTTGTTATTTTCCAAGCCGGTGGGTAAGAGACCAAGGGGTCGGCCTAGAACCAGGTGGCTAGACTACCTGGAGAATCTGGGTTCGAGTCGCTTGGATATTACCAGGGAGGACATGCGCCTGATGGCGGAAGATCGCGATCGCTGGAGATCCTCCATAGGGCTGCTGCCCCCGCGACCCTAACGGATAAGCGGGTTTGAAAAGTAAGTAAGTAAGTAAGTAAGATCTCGTGATTTGGTTATGATTGGGATTAGCGAAATTCCATTGGTTCAAAAGTTAAATCTCTATGAATACTGAATGACGACAAGTTAAATCCGTAATTTAATGATTTACGGGCGGAAAAGTGTGATAGTGTATACATAATTTGAATCCAAAACTTATATTGTAAGATATAAAGAAAATCTTAATAAAAATTATAAAAACTTTTAATATGATTACATTTCACGAGAGGGAAACTCCCTTCCTGAAATTTTTTTTTGGGTGCGATTTTGAAATTTTGGGCGAGATTCCTGCAAGCCTGCCCTGAATTTCAAGCCCAGAAAAGGTATACAAATTGAACATTACAGTTGGAAAGTCTGAGCGATCAGTATGTTACGAAAAGGAACTGAAATTATTTAAAATATCGAAATATTCTAAGAGTTGGTGGGAAAAGAGAAACGTGAGGGTGGGGATATCGAAACCCAATGGCCACATGCAATGATCGTGAAAAATACTGGAAATCATCCTTGAAGACATCGAAGTTTTACTCTAAAGTCTTTCGAAGAGAAACTTTTATGTTGTAGACTATAAGAATATGTAGATTTATTAAAAGCTTTTATTAATCTTGCATTGTTAGTTTGTTTAGGTCAAATCTTGTAATCAATATTAAACCAACTTCAGGGCTTGAAATTCAGGGCGGGATGGCAGGATTCTCACCCGAAATTTTAAAATCGCACCCGAAAAAACTTTCAGGAGGGGAGTTTCCTGCCCGTGAAATTTAATCATATTAAATGTATTTATGATTTTATTAAGATTGAAAGATAACGTTTTTTTTTTCTTTATATCTAACAATATAAGTTTTGGTTACGAATCTTAAATACTAAATGCACTATCACACTTTTCCTTCCGTAAATCATGAGATTATGGGTTTAACTTGTCTTCAGTTACTATTGGTGAATTTTTTCATGGAGATATAACTTTTGAACTAATGGAATTTCGCTAGTTCTAGTCATCACCGTTACAGTATCGTCAAGAGAAAAACAATAAGGTAATAGCAGAGTTCGCGCTAGGACAAAAAAGTGTACGAGTCAATTTGACTCCCAAGCCTGAAAACTGCGAGTCAAATTTCAGAAGATGGGAGTCAAATTTTAAATTCTTCTTAACTTCTATGTTTTTACTTGCATCCACAATCTCTTTATTTCCTGCTATAGTTAATTAGAAATTTAAACAAGACCGCATGTGACAAAATGAAGCTAGGTTAAATTGTGGTGAGAAGTTATATGGGCCGATGATCAAAAAATTACAAGTCAGTTTTTAGCAAAAAAGCCCATTTGATGCGTAAATGTTGAACCCTGTAATAGGAATTTATTGTGTAGCTCATTGACTAGCATTGTGTTTAGATGATGCTTCAAAATCTTGTCCAGAGATTGCTAAATATCAAGACATTTTAAAATCCATTTTTATGTATTTTAGTAGTATTTAATTTTTTATAACGTAACGGATTATATAGATGAAGGCAGGAATAAAAGTTGAAACCGGTTGGTTACCTATTCTTTACCAGATATGCGGTACCGCAAACACACAATCCGTTATTGTTAATAGCTATGGTGCGGAAGAACCTCACATCTATGACTATTTAATTTTTTGTTTATTGAAATATAAGAATTTATTATATTTATCTTATGACTTGAGTTTTTTGGTATTTTATTATTTTTAACACATTTATGTACAAAACTTAAATTAAAATATTTTGAAAAAACACTTGTATAAGCTATAACTTATGGTCTTCCTCCCTAACAGTTCCACTCCCCTCCATGAAAAATTTGAATTTCAAGCCCTGAACTTCCCGACAAGCTAAGGAGCTGAAACTTGACACATGTACACAGGATCGATGAAAATTTATGTTAAAGAAAAAGTTTTCAAATCGGTTCATTGGTTCGTGTTCTAATGGTACTAATTCATTACTACGAATTGTTTGTTGTGAAATTGAACAATTCGTATGGCGAGAGTTAAATGCATCCGCTGTTTATTGTTGCAAAATTAAGCTTTATTGTTGCCACTAAACAAAACATCATAAAAGCTTGGTTTGAAAAAGCCCTTTTCCTCTTATCTTGTTTCTTTAAGCATACTTTTTTCATTGACCAAAAATACTGATGTTTGTTATTTATTAAAAAAAAAAAAAAGTGCAACCCTAGACATGACAGGCTATCCACGAAGATTTCAACGAAATACTCAAATCAACTTGTCGTCCCTCAAGGAAACTTGGCGTATCTCAGAGCATAATGCACAAGAGGTTATACTTGCATGCTTTTAAAGTGCAAAGTGTTCAAACCTTGCAACCAAATGAGACCCCTCCCTGCTGTCAAGTCTTTGCTGTGGAGATTTTCGACTGCATTGATGATGATAATGACTGCCTTCAATGTTTTTTTCGGATGAGGCCATTTTTTACGTATCCGTGAAGGTGAATAAAAACAACATTCGGATATGGGGGTCTGAAAACCCATATGTTGTGGTCGAACATGAAAGGGACAGCCCCAAAGTTAACATTTGATGTAAAGTCTATGAGGTAGCCCAGAAAGTAATGCACCACAATTTTTTTCTTCAACAATTATTTATTGAACACACGAAGTAATGATGTTTCTTCTACACTCCCTATCTTTCCACATAATCTCAGCCCCATTCTGTGGCCTTCCTCCAGTGAGACACAAGGGCATATCTGCCCTGTCGGTACCAGTCCTTGTTCTGTTCATGCAGCCATGTCTTCACTGTTCGAATCACCTCTTCGTCATCCTCAAAATGTCTTCCACGAATGGTTCAACTGCCTAAACAAGTGAAAGTCTGAGGGCGCTAAGTCAGGGCTGTAGGGTAGATGGAGTAACACTGTCCAACCCTATTTTGTGATGTTCCGACGTCAGGTGTGACAGTCGAGGATGACCGCCCCTACTGTGGCAAATCATGGAGCTTCGCTGAACTGCTTCGTGATGGCCTCACCCTCTGTGCCCAGTGATTTGCCGTACTTCTGTCAACTGCTGATGCTCCATAAATTGCACATATATGTTTGTGAATGTTTCTAACCATTTCTTGCTCCGTAGTGTGAAATTCAATGACGACAGGCTGCTTGTAACGTTCATCACTTACAGATGCCAATTTGTTCCATTGCTGTACGTACGCTATCTGTCAGAAGAAACGGAAACTTTACGCACGCACTCTGAAAACTTCAAAGAATGCATATCTCAAGTTTCGCATTCGTACCTTTGTTGGGCACGGAGAAACAATTGTGGTGCATTACTTTCTGGATTACATAATTTATCCCGGCACATGAGCCGGTATGTTGCCACCTATAGGTAACAGGAGAGGATTAACTCATAGCCTCTATTCAAGGCAACTTTAATTCATGGTCTCTTTAGCAAACCTGCTTAAGCCATGCAGGCTTTGACTCCTTATCTGTTCCTGCTTTGACCTGAATGAAATAACTAGTAAAAAACAGGCCTGGAAGTTGGGGGGTAAGGGCGAACTTGATTCCCCCAAAAGTTTGGAGTCTACTATTTCCCGACTTCTCTTCTCCAGGCACTTAGTGTACACTTTCCCAGCAATGCTGAACAAAGAGTTGCCTCGATAGTTGTTGCAATCTCTCTGATCTCCCTTTTCGAAGATAGGGATCACAATTCCTGTCTGCCATTGCTTAGGGGCCTGTCCAGATATCCAAGCAACCTGACACACTCGAGTTAGCCACAGGATGATACCATCCTGATTTAAGGCCTTTAACATCTCGGACCGGATTTCATCACCACCTGCAGCTTTGCCAGTCTTCAGGGACTTAATTACCCATCTGACTTCTGTTTCAGTGATACTACCCTGACTATTCTCCGCTCCAAGATGCACCTCATGTGCCTCAGTTGTTGCTGTCACCAGATTAAGAAGAGATGCAAAGTATTCCTTCCACCTATGCAATACGCTCTCCTCTGTTTTCAGAAGCCTCCCATCTGAACTCTTAATAGTTTGTGATGAAAGAGACCTCTTTCCATGGAGGCGGCACACGGTCTGCCAGAATACCTCGTTTGCCGAACCATAGCCTGCCTCCAATTTCTCCCCGAACTTCTCCCAGGCCTTGGCTTTAGCTGTTGATACTGTCTTAGCTGCTGCTTTTTGCGCCTCAGTGTACCGCACTCGATTCGAAGTTTGCGTCTCTTTCACTACTTTCTTACAGAATTGTGCTGTTTTCTTGTAAGAATGAAGCTTCATTATTATCATGCAAACATTTACCAATGATAGGTTCATTGCTGATATTGCTCCATCCATCTTGTATCAAAGTTGCTTCCTTCCCTAAAATAGTTGCTATAATAGACTTCATATAATCCTCCAGGGAATTTGTTACTGAATCTCTGGGTTTTTGACATACAGACTGTTAAAAGCTGTCAAAAAGAGTTTTTTGACATGCTGGTTTTAACCATGGTTAAAATCCGGTATGTGACAATATGTCAAAAACCTGCTAACCCTGGATTGCAATCAGTACCAGAGTCTGTAGATCATATATCGACTGTTTATTAGTACTAATAGCAATATCATTTAAAACTTTTTATGTACCCCATTATTTCCCAAATTTCTTCTTCCTAGGTGTTATTGGGTCGTTCTCTCCGCGTCGATCGACTTGACACGGTCACACCACATGGGAAGGAGAGGCAGGGTTGCGGAACTTGGGTGGGAGTGTTAGACAAAGTACAATTGAGAGGTGGGAGTGTACATGCAAAACGACCAAATTTTAATTCACAGTATAAATGGGTAGCAATACAAGGTATGCGTGCGTAGGGCCCTATATGGCAAAACAGAAATACAGAATCAGCCAACAGTATATTAAGCAACTAATGGCAGACCTTTGAATCACATCTTAATTTTAACAGCATCAACCTAACTAAAGATAGCAGAGCAACCCTTCCTTCTTCCACTAGGACTACCACCAATTCAGTGAGCCAGGTGCATATACCTAGACACCTCAAATGAACCAATTGCTGAATGCTCACGCATTACACAAAGGAATGCAACGGGACACTCAGAACACATCATGTGACACTTTATTATGACAAGAAGAGAAGGGTCAGTGATACCTCTTTGGTCCCGACCGCAGAGCACGGGGCATTAATGTGGCAGCGGTGGGCTGTACAGATTACTTGCCTGGAACCACCAGGTCACAAGGCCATAACAAAAGCACCCTTATCACGTAGCGAACACCAGCCCAAACTTACGCTCATAGATGTCCCTTGTACTCTGTTATTACGGCAAGGGTTGTGACGCTTTACAAAAGCAAACTAGTGGCTGCCAGACATACAGTCTATACAAGGAACAAGTTTAATTTCCCTTTAAATACCAGTAGATTACTCGTGGGTCCAAGCAGTAACATACGCACCGGCCCAAGCCATACAGTACACATTTACTTCAAGCTGAATTTCACTATTTTTGTTGCTTGTCCATATGCAGCAAACGCCCTGGCGTCCAAAAAATATAAAAGGGGTCATTCACCAAAATGCTTCGTGTCACTTTTGTCTCTATTTGCAAACCTGATGCAAGATTACATCCACATATCACCGCACAAGAGTTCCTTCTCAACAGTTCCACGCTTTCAGATGTTCTCTAGAGTTTCAAAAAACCAGCCGACAAATAAAAATTATCATTTTCCACACACCGTCGCCTAGAACTAAGCCGTCTTGATTGGCCAAGGCGAAATATATTACTGTTATTATGTAGGCAGCAATTAACGCAAATACATTCCACAATCGAACGTGCCTTGGAACCGAAGATCATTTAAGCCTACTTGCGGCAGGAGAAGAAGCATGGCATAGTGCGTCATCCTCCTCTAGCAGAAAAAATTAAAAATTCGAACTCCAAAAATTCATATAATAAAAAACAAACAATAATATAGAAACGGAAAAAAACAAACCTCACAACAAACTGTTGCAGCCACACGTATTGTCTCGCGGAAAAAACACTAGATTGTCTCCGTGAAGCAATGCTCGCCGCTGGCAATTGATGCTTGTTGCGTTTCAAAATCAAAAGGCCACTCTTTAAGCACTGCAAAGCAATTAATACAGCAAACAACGCTCACTATGCTATAGCAAGTGCAATTTTCTAGTAAAATAACAATAATGCTTAATTGAAAAAAACAAAATTTAACAGCACACAGTAGCGCCAATGAAAACATTTGGGATGGGCATGCGTTAGGCCTAGCAGTGCGAACGCAACTAAACTCACACTGACATAAGATACATAAACAGAAGATATCGCAACATACAGTACCGGATTTTAATACTTGGTGTTCATTATGTTTCATTACATCTGTACTGAGGTAAAATACAATTAATATATCATTAAACTTTCTTAAACATTAAAGATTTTATAGTATATTTCCAATAAAAAAATTAAAATTTCATGGAGAATGTTACAACTAGGAAAGGGATTAAAAGGGAAAAAATTCATAAAATGAATATAGTGTTGGTATACCACACACGATTTTTATATAGCGTGTATAGCGTGTTTCAAAAATACTTTTACAAACTTTTAGGGGAGGAAGTATATAGGTGACTCGAAGCAAAAAAGTACATATGAACATTGGTCTGAATTTGAACGATAACAGAGATATGAACAGAAATAAAAATGCCGCCACCAAGATCAACAAGTTAATCGGGTTCTGTATCGCCTAGGAAACTGTTTACCCCGTTAAAATTTCATGAGAACAATAAAAGGATCTGAGAAATAGCAAATGGTATAAGTATTTAAGGAGAACTTATGTGTTTCGAATACACTTCAAAATCCTTGACTAAAAATTAAAACAAATTAATACTGTAATCCTTTTTTTTTTTTTTTTTTTTTTATATTAAATCCTATTTTTTTTTTTTTTATTTCTGACTTCGAAACTTGTCTGTAATACACATTTTATGTTTTATGTATCATACCAAATAGACTAATAAATATATTTAGTTATTGAGTATCACTGTACATGATAATACAAGTTCAATTGAATTTATACTGTACAAGTTCAATTCATGATAATACTGTACAAGTTCAATTCGCTGTCGCAAGCATAATTGAATCATTGAAAATTTATTAGTGATCGTGGAGGGGAACGTTTATATGTGCGGTCCTGACTGTATTGGAATGTACAAGACTATAAATTCCTCCACTCCCACGATGTAATGGACATTGCCTTTCTAAGCATTGTGTGTGTGCATGCGCGCACGCGCACTATTGGTGCACATTCTCTTCAGAACAGAACATTGATCGAGAAACGTGTTTTCCTAATTGGAGCAGCAATAAAATTATTTCAGCCTGAATTATGAATTTTTTTCTTATTAGCTAAATCATCATCACGGGGTCACAAGGACGCCAATGATGCCTTTCCCCTCCTAAATTTGGACTGCTTTTATGTCGGAGAGTATTTGACCTAGAACAAAAACACTTGATATGTTTTTATATGTTTGGTCAAAGCAACATGTATACAAAAGTATTAAGAGACTTTCGGTGAAAGCAACCAGATCTGTGGCGTGGTAAAACACTGGATGCTCCACCACAACATTACATCCTCTCACTGAGCTTTCACACGTGAGTTTCTTATGAAAAACAACAAATTTTCACTTGTGTACCCACCCTACTCGTCAGATTTGACTCCTGCACATTTTGCCCTCTTTCCAAAAATGAAGATCCAGTTGAAAGATTGCTGTTTGATAAGATTGAGCAGGGAGAGCAGTGAGAATTGCAGAAGGTACTGGACTCGTTTCAACAAAATGACTCCCAGGACACATTCCTGAAATGGCAGGAATGCTGGTCTCCTTATTTCCCGAGGACAGTATTTTGAAGCGGACACTGTGTAAATTTATTAAAATAAAGTACTTTCTCTTTAAATGAACCAACCAGTCCCATAACTTTTTGATTGCACCTCCTAAATTTAATAAGTTTAAATGACTTATGATTATAGAAACTAGTTTAATATATCTTTTAGTCTGGAACCTTGTAGATCCAAAAGGTCCTCGTATATGTTTTTTTAATATTTACAACTAGAATATATAAGAAGCATAAGTTAATTGGTTTTTTTTTGTTTTTTTTCCTCAAGGTACATGAGCATCATTTTAAGAAGTAATTGATGAAACTACTGCATTTGATGGTAAAAATGGCAAAAGAATATCAGTCAACATCTGATTAAAACTTCATGCAGTTCATCCTAGATCGTGATTTGTACGCAATAAGCCTAAGAATATGCTGAAAACAAAAGATTATTAGTGAAGAACTTTAATTCCAAAGGTACATTTGAATATATGGGAAAAATGAAGTGGCTTGTTGTCATGTTGTGTGAACTGGGTTTATCTCGCAGGGAGTGTTAAGGTTCGTATAATTACGACCATTCAACAGATGTGAAAGACCGGACTGATTGGGTGCACAAATATCGTGAAAGTTTTCTGAAAGGCTTCATGATGGTATTGTGGTACTGCTCAAAAGGAGGATTGTAACTTCGTCGAGTGGAGAAAAATGCTAAGGTGAATGCAAATTACTACCAGGAGAACATTTGAATTCTCTTTACACGGAGGAGATCATAGCGTTGTATGGAGAGAACAACAAAGTTTGTGTTCATCAAGATAAGGTCTCCAACCACACAGTTCAATACAGAATTTCATGACAGAAATGGAAAGAGACCGGCATTCGTGCAAAACCCTTCTCTGCTCTCCCTATCAAGTCACCCGACACCTTCCCCCATGGATTTTTGTGGCTTTGGCCTTCTCGAAAGGGTCTTGGAAAACTGTCGCCCCCAAAACCATCGCTGGAGTTTGAAAAGTGTGCAAAGAGGTATGGAACAAAATTCCTCTATCTGTCCTGCAAAGAAGTCTGCTAGCATGAAAATTAGGCTTCCAGGCTAATTGAACATAATCGATGGTGGAGAAGGGGCTTCACATGAAGAGACAAACATCTAAAATCTGCTAAGTTAAGGAGAAATGACCCTCTGTATTGGAAAAGGAATATAAGAGAAAAATGAAATATCAAAGATACATTAGGAGTTGAATCATTGCAAGATTTAGGCCTTTGACTACAAAATGTAAATCAGCATGATAAAAATATGGTATATAGATATCTGAAATGGCATTTTTTTGTTTTAATAAGCAAACAGACTACAATTATCTGCCTTTAAAATAGCATTAAAATTATAAACAAAGAAATGACAGACAAAAAGGAGGAGCCACAAAAAGCCCTAAAATAACCCGAGACATAAAGCCCTAAAAAATTAAAATATATATGACTGCTTGAAGAAATTTTAGTCCATAAAATTTATTTGAACTTCCAAATTCAAAATAGATGAGATGTTCTGTGCCAACAATATTTTCTTTGTGGAGATTTTCTGTCTCATGTCTACAATTTGTGATATTTTGGTAATGTTATCCTTTTAATCCAGTGATCATTTGAAAAATGTGCTTTTCCCAAAATATAACCTCATCATGGATGTGATTACTATTATTCATGGTATTAAGAACAGCCTGATGAAAATTTTCTGGCATATACAAAATTTCAACTATTAAAACCAGTAGACATCCTCACTTGTAAATAACCTTACAAATGGCCCAGGAAATGACATCTCTCGCAAATATTTGATCATCAACACTATCAAATAAATTGACACCAGGAGTGGTATTGTGATAATTAGCCACCAGTATAGGTGGTAATTCAGTGAACGCCGGAATAAGCTCAATGTATTTTTCCATGATCGCCCTACTAAATCCCCTAAAGGGTCACAGACTCCTCTGCATCCAACAACTCTGAATTTCATTATGACTATGTTGAAATTGTTGATCAAACTGATATCCAGGGCATAGGCTCCATTGAGTGCCAACGTTGATGTCAAATTCTGATTTGGCCCAGGGAATGACATCTCTTACAAAATGATCAACATTATCAAATAAATGAACACAAAAGCAGGATTGCAGTAATTAGTCACATTTTGAAATTACGATAGAAAATTAACATTCCCCCTTCCTGCTTGTGATAATGATGTAAACTCTGCTAGCCACACACTTTATCATTATACAATTATTGATAACACACACAATATTTTAAAGTTTATACCAGCCAACCCTAAGGATGCTGCCATTGTTCTTCCTCTCTTGAAAATAATATTCAAGAATATTTTTTCTATGGTTTTTTAATTACTCTATCTACTTTCATCACACTATTAGTGTTTTTTTCCTTCAAAGAATGACTATCCTTCATCACCTTTACAATTGTCGATGTTAAAAATTGCTTTCCTATTAAAATTTTAGATTAGAATTCAACTAGAAATCCTTGGCTGTTCTTGTGAGGAAGTTGCTGGCTCTTTGCATCAAATCATGAACTTGATCAACAAATGATTCACTTTTTATCTATTAAATCTCTGTGAATTTAAAAACTTAAAAAAAAAAAAAATCAAATTCGTATTCTAAGTTCAAGAACGTTTTTTTTTTCCTGATGTCTCCATAGTATCTTAAAATAAGCATCACTACTGCTACTGCCCATTGTATTGAGACATTCAACCAATTATAAGTACATGCAGCCCTCCCAGCTTCTTATGAATACTATTAGTCCTGTCTTCAGTTACAGTTAATGTTTCTGTAATCACTTTGATCTTCTCTTCTTTAGTGCTGGATTTAAACATTATTATTATTATTATTATTATTATTATTATTATTATTATTATTATTATTATGCGCTCACATGGAGCAAAGAAAGTCATGTTTCAAATTTCTGTTTTGTCATAATCTAGTTCCTTATTATAGCTATCATATATCGTTGATGGTTGGTACAGTTAGCCATATCACATATAATAATACTTTCTCATATTCAAGGGGATCTCATTCCAAATCTTAATACAGTTGAATGGAAAAGTTTTTTCTTGCCAGGAAGTTATTATTCTAGGAGGAATTATAAGTAACCATTTTGTTTTTCTCATTGTGGGAGTAAGGTTTAACCAATGATAAATGAAGTGGGCTGGATGCGAATTACAAAAGAAGGCGTTTATAAGCACCTTCAATTTGATAGACATGAGGGCATTGAAATTCATGAGGTCAATCTGATTACAAAACTGAGTCATTGATTGTCTTTTAGGTAGGTTAAATGCCGCTCGCAAAATATTGTTATACGCTACCTTTAATTGTTATTGGGTATATTTATTGCCTAATGCGAATGGAACTCCTTCACTATGCCAGGATTTATACTTATAGTTCCATCATGTAAGTGTTAAAGTATTTGAACATATGTAATAATCCAAAATTCTATTGATAGCCATTCAGCACACATCTTTGCTTCCAACTTCTAATTCTACATTTATACTCACTCCTGGACTTACTCCTTGCATCACCACTTAAGTATAAGATAGTGATCTCTTGGCATGACTTTAATGGCCAAAGGGCATTTATATTAGTGAATTTAAAGTTAAGGGGAGTTAAGTTTGGGGAAAAGCGTTTTTAAAAAAATATCTTCGGATGTAATGATCAGGTTTGAATGAAATTTTCCATGATTACACGTGCCATAAGTGTTATAAGAATACCAAGTTTACCCTTTTAGCTCCATTATTTATGGAGATTGTATTTTTCATATAAAGACCGTTTTCAGCTGAACCATCCAAGATAGAAAAATTTCCTTTACACCATTGGAGAGATCAGTTTTGTTTTTTTTTTTTTCAAGAGGGTACCAGACCCATAATATTGCGATTGTAAACCGGAGTGATTTTAGACCAAATTTTCATACTTCTGTTATAACTTTTTATTAAATAGTTACATGCACAAAAATTTGGTGAAAGGTACTTCTTGACATAATCAATAACCTTTTATAGGTATAAAAAAAAATTAGGTGTTCTCAGTTTTCTGTTTTTTAAAAAGTTAGAGGTGGCCAATTTCAGCACCCGGTAGGGTGAAATTGACCATGTATTGAAAAAAAAGCATTTTCTGCATTTCCGAGTGTCTTGGAGGTGAAATTAGACCATGAAAAAATTTTGTTAAAAATATATGAACGAAAATTCACAGAAAACAGGAATTTTTATTTATTTATTTATTTTTTTTTTTTTTACCATTTTCCATATAAGAATAAATTTGAAATAGAAAACACCAAAAATTGATAATTTTTTATTTATCAAAATATAAATTGTACAATAGTTGTGGATGTAATTTTCATAACAGTCACATTTTTCCTGAGAATTTCAATCATAATTTGCTTTACTCATGAAAAATTATCCATCATAAAAAAGTCTAAGTTATTCCTGCAATTCAGGAATTCTGTACATGGGAATGACTGCTGATCAGTTTCAATTTCAGTGTGTGAATAAAAAATGCACTCAGCCTGATTAGGCCATTTCCAATTGAACTCTGACTTGGCCACATCACTTCTCATGGTTCCATCATTTTTTACTTTAATCAGTTTTCCAGGAAAAAGTTTGCCTTCATATTTTACAATGACAAACATTCCTTCTTTGTATCATGGCTTAGTCTTATCTGTTTCATTTTTGATTCACTGCATTTATCACCAGATTCATCTTCAGTGTTGTTAAAACCATTCCCATCTTCTTCACCTGACTCTTTGCCAAAATTATATTCACTTTTATCACTTCCATCGTGACCAGAATTTTCTTCATTTTCACCACTTTGCACTTCACCTAAATTACATCAAAAAATAGTAAAACGGGGAAATTTGATTTAGAATAAAACATTTTCATGACTGACTGACCTGAATTTTCTTGTTGTTAATCATCTGAATGAACACGAGAACTGTTGTCATTTTGGTCATCTGAGTCATCCACCAGAATTCATTTCATTTTCACCACTTAGCTCTTCATCTAAATTATCATAAAATAATACTATATAAAAATGGGAACAATAAGATATTTAATTATTAAGGACAACTCCACTCGAAAAATGATAATTTTTTTTGCAGAATGTCATTATTTGAGACAAAAAAAACAAAACAAAAAAACTGTAGGAATAGAAAAATTTTAAAACCATTATTTCATTATGAAAATCGCGTTTAAAGTGTGAAAAATGCTACTTCTGGTCTTCACCCTCCATTTTGTATCAGCTGACTCTGACTGATGTCACGGCGAGAGAGAGAGGAGAGAGAAGCTCTTCCATAGCAATCCCTAATTAAATGTGATATATCATTCGATTGGAAATGATGAGAAACGAAAGAAGATTGAACTCTTTATATTTTCTAAATACTATGTACGAGAAAATCAATTTTTCGTTTAAAAAATGGGGTGGGGGGGGGGGTAAAAAGTGCAGATAAAAGGGTAAAAATAGATGACTTAATCACCCCAATACCTTCTTTGGGATGATTAATTTATTGTTAGTTAATAAGCATTGTCTGTATTTGTACTTGCCTAGATTCAGCTGCGTCGGCCTCTGCATTGTTCGTGCTTATTTACGGGCGGATACGCGAAGCATGATCGCGTCCCAATGGTTCATAATAGTAAGGCTGAACGTCTGTTTCGTTTCCGAATGAAACTTCTTCCATATCCTTTAAAAAGGAATTAAAATCTACATCCGATTCATAACTGCTGGTAGTGTAATTCTCTTGTTAAGTGTAAACCATCGTAAAATAGCACGTGTATAGAAATAAAGGAAGACTTCTATCCCGCGAGTACGTCACTTTTTGTGTAATGGAGCGCGGTAAGTGACCTTCCGTAATTTTCGTTTTATATATTTCTCGTTCGATTTGAAATTTTAAATTTATACCACGTTATTATTTATATCTCGGAAGTTTCATTTTAAATAAAGTTGTACATTAGGCTGGGGTTGTCCTTTAAATGTCATTTTCATCAGCTAACAACTCACTTGAATTTTCGTCACTTCATCAATAGCTTTTTCCTGTTGGATTATTCAATGTTGTTCTTTTTCTTATTTTTTGAGTTCCTGGACTTTTTTTCCCCCTAAGTGCTCAATAAAGGAGTCAGCCACACATTCTTTTGTCAAATTCACCACTGTCTTTAGAAGGCAACTTGCTTAAAACCCCATTTTTGTTGAAAGGACAGTCCTACTTTTCTGGAGCCTGAAATTAATGTTACCTTTCATGTAATCCATGGTACTCTTAAGAAGTGATGGAACTTAATTTAGGAATCCCCACAACCATTAAATTTCTTTCTTTGAAATCTATTATTTGATTCCTTCAAGCTCTTTTCAATGGTACAACACAACATCCAAAGGCTGTGTTAGATTTGTGGTATTAGGTGCTAATGGTACAAAAGCAACATTAATTTCCTTACACTTTTCAATTATGGTCATGTTGATGTGACTGCTGAGATTATCATCAGTAAGCAATTTTTTTCCCATTCTGCCTTCTCAAAATAGGTTACATAACTTTCATGAACCAATCTTGAAGGTTGATGTGTCAAACCATCTTGACTTGGTTCGATTGTAACAAGTTCCCTCTGGACCACTCTCACACTAAGTGGATCACAGACTTTCAGATTTGTATACAACATACCTGTATCGAGGCGAAGGAGGTGCATGGGTGCCTTCTGCATTGCCTGCAAACATTACTGAGATAGAAGCCTTGGAAGTATTCATAATTTTTTCTGCATGTTTTGTTCCTCTTTTCATGATGACATTGAAGCTTTTACATTCGTCATCCCTGAAATTCGCCTCATCGTAATTCGCCTCATCGTAGTTCTTGCTCAGTCTCCTTAATTTCTTCATAAAGGTGATCAAAGTATTCATTGATTATATTTCTGGAGAGTTGTGCTCTTCGCCTTGTAATATTGGATGCAAATCGTTCAGAAACTTTTGCAAGAAACCCTCTGCATCAATCTTATCTTTTTTTTTTCTTTTTTTTTTTAATCTCATACCTATATGTCTCAAATAGTCTTTAGCTATTTCACACAGGTCCGTAGCACAAATGGGAAACCCATAGACTCATAGCAGTGCAATGGTCAGCAAATAATATTTTTCTACTTCATTTGTAAAAAAAGCTCGACCTTTTTGATTTTTGTTGTGCAGTCCTCTTAATTTGTATGCTCGGGTGCTTCTTGGTATTTTAAAATGTTTGGCAGCTTCACGCTGGTTCATTTCCTTCATTTTTATTTGCATAGCTAATTTTCAAAAGGGCGCATGTCCGGATATGCAGAATTTCCAGGAAACAACAAAAATGATTCATACGGTGTTCTATGGTGCAACGGGTTTTTAACCGCAGGTCTGATACGTTTAAGGGACGAGTTCTATCGAGCTACCAGGTCAGCACATGGGTTCAAAGCCTCTGGATATATGCCCTTCGTAAATTAATTAAAAAAACAACCTGGCAATTTATTAAAAGATGTTTGTATTTTTATTTTTGTTGTAAAGTAACAGCACATATAGGTCAGTTATTCGGATGCATCACTCGTATCGTTCATCCGTTGTCCTCCATTGAAGAAGATTCTATATTGAACATGTACTGTAGTGAGCCCTTTTAGTAGGGAACGATTTAATGTGTTCATGTTTTCTCAGATAGTAGATCGTGTGGGCCTCCTCTCTTCTCTGTTGGTATTTCATCCCGAGAAAACGAAGATACCAAGCGCCAAACTCGCTTGTCCGACACTCCGTACCAACTCGAAAATGCTGATTTGCATACATGAATACGCCTACCTTTCACGTTAACATGATAGGTGACATTAGTGGATAGGAGTGGAACGCTTACAGGAATGAAATTGTCAGAAAATCCTGATGTTATTTGATATATCACATGACCCCCTTTCCATTTAAAAAAAATTGACTTAGATTCAAGATGGCCGATTTCAAGACTGCGACCATGCTGTAAAAGATAGACCATCTCACCTATGCCTTACAGGAAAATTTAGATTTCCCAATTCCTGCAAGGTTTTCGAAAAAACAGGGTGTACTGCGACTTTTGACTCGCCCTGTAGATTTATTTATACATACTGCAAGGAGCCTCTCGGAGGGACAAGGGCAGGAAAATTATTAGTGTGGCAAACCCGCCTTATACGTTGCTGTGCTCTCGTTAAAAAAAAATTAATGAACAAGAATATTTAAACGTCAGAATTTTCAAGACTTGGAGACATTTAAGTTTATTATAAATTTTATTGCTCATTTTTAATTTGATTTTTTTTTTAGCTGTTTTCGGCTTTCCTGTAGAAACATCCGGAATCTTCTCCCTCTGGTTGTATGGCTGTAGAGGTATAATGAAATAAAGTAGCAAAAACGGCGATCCTCATTGAGGATGAATTACCTTCGTTTGCATTGATTGTGCCCTGGTAGTATTCAACAAGGGCGGACGCGTGAAACTTCCTGGTTTACTTCTTCCCAAATGTTCGTCCTTGGAGAGTTTCTCCAATACTGTGCCCATACTTTTTTTAACGTGGTTGACACATTCTTCTTTCTCGATGGGATGGTCCGGGCCATATACAGGGTGTTTCAGTCAATTTGTCCCCTTTTCAAAGCCTAACAATTTTTGAAATATTAAAGTGTGTTGTAATAAAACAAAAAGGAGCAACTCAATGCGCAGTAAGTGGAGAATTATTTACGAGGAATGCTCCTAATTACGAGGGGGATTCAATAAGTAATGCAACACATTTTTTTCTCGGCCAATTTTGGTTGAAAAAACTGGATATTCTTGTGGAACATTTTCAAACATTTCCGCTTCCTCTCGTAAAGTTTCATTGACGTCCGATATGTGACAGCGCTATAGTGGGCTGTTAAAAGTGGCGTCTACAGTGGAGGTTCATTCCAAACAACGGGCAGTGATTGAGTTTCTTTTGGCGGAAAACCAGGGCATCTCAAATATTCATAGGCGCTTGCAGAATGTCTACGGTGATCTGGCAGCGGACAAAAGCACGGTGAGTCGTTGGGCAGAGCGTGTCTCATCATCGCCGCAATGTCAAGCAAAATAGTCTGATCTCCCGCGAGCTGGTCGGCCGTGCACAGCTCTGACTCCTGCAATGTCGGAACATGCGAACACTCTCATTCGAGCAGATCGACGGATTTTCATCTGTTTGGCCCAATGAAGAACGCAATCCGTGGGACGCACTACGCGGATGATGCAGTTATTGATGCAGCACGATGTTGTCTTTGACATCAACCAGTGGAATGGTACCGTGCAGGTATGCAAGCCCTCACTTCAAGGTGGCGTAAAGCCCCTTTTTCAGAAAAGAATGTGTTGCATTACTTATTGAATTCCCCTCGTATATGCTCAATGAGACTGCCACACGCATTTTGAACTGCACGCAGACGTACAGTGAAATTTCCAAAAACTCTATGCAGAATTTCGCGATCAATGTTGCCGCAACAATTGATGTTTTGTCGCAGTTTTGCAAGAGATCGAGTAGCCATCTTAAAAACCAAGTCCTTAAGATAACTGCACAAGAAAAAATCGCAGAGATTTAGATCCGGGCTGGATGGGGGCCCATGAAAACCCAGTTCTGAACCTTTCCGGGAAACTGTACGAGATTATACGATTTCCGAAGATGCCGTGCAGGAGGTCCAAGACTTCGGGAGTTGTGTAAGGTCGGGCACCATCCTGTTGGAACCATTGCCGACGTAGAGGTACAGGTCGACTCCGCAGTTCTGGGATGAAACTTCTCTGGATCATTTCGACGTTGACATAATGGTCAATGAAAATCGGACCAATGAGCCCTTGTTTTGATATCGCACACCACGCCAACAGTTTTGCGGGATCGAGGGATGACTCGTGACAGGCCGCGAAGTTCTCTTATATTTCCTATATTATGAAGAAAACGTTCAAAAATGTCCTATATATCTCCTATATTTCATATCCTCCTATATTCTAATTAATAGTCAGCTACTGCATTAGAAACATTACTAATAAGTCTATTCATCCAAAATTCAATCAACGTAAAAAACTGCAGCGGTAAAAAAAACTCCCTTGCATTTGAATCGCTAATTTTCCAAAGGGCGTATGTCCACATGCATAAATATTCATGACTAGCACCGGAAGTATTGTGTGTAATTCAGTGGCGGCAGCTAGGTGGCGATCCCAGCATTCAGTACGGGATTAGCCTGGGATATAAAAGCTAGGACGATTAATCGTATTAATCGTCCTAAAAGTACTTATGTGCCATATCAATACTTTTACGTACTGCATGGAAGAGGTTATGACACTCATAACTGTTCCAATCAGAGTTTACTCTCTGGTTCCAATGCTATCGGCGCGTCCCGGAAGTAGATGGCACTGCGAACAATCTATGTTTCATTTATCAAATTTCTATGGATCATTTTGAATCATTTATTTAAGATAAAAAATTTAAAGTTTATAACTAGTTGAATTCTATGTTGAATTCCAATGTACATGTGTATGCGATTATTTAGAGCACCTAAAAATTATTTACATAACCTAACAATTTACGATATAAATCAATTTTCTATTCTGAACTTGACAGAATTTTACGCGTTGATTGGCGTTTCAATTCCTCTTTTAGTTCTTCGTTATTAAATATAATTAAAGAGACTTTGATGTTTTGCCATCTGGTGGTCAAAATAACAGCTGGATCACGTTTAATGGGAGTGTCAGTTAATATCGCAAATCTATCACAACTCGCACTATTATATCGTCATGAATTTCGTGGCCAGTTACTCGAAAGAAAGTAACCATGAGTAACGTTTTCCCTCGAGAAAAGTGAAATGACGAAGGAGAGTGGCACCCTCTTTTAAACAATACACTGGACAACAGATTTTGATGAAAGTCATGCCTTGGACATGAAAACAGCCAATTCTTAATGATTTCGAGCCGCTGAAACCGAATATGACAATGAAATCGCGAGATTGGCTACGGTTTGTGAGATATGCGCAATAGTTACATATGACGTCCGTTTCTGGCTACTTGCGACGTCGCTTTGCCTGTCGCTTGTATGTATAATCAGGAATATCTCTGGCGAGAGTCTAACAGTAGTCTGCTAACATGGAAGTAGACCACTTTCCCTGTTTCCAAAGTTGAAATTTCCTGGTGAAAGCGTTCGCCATGCTCATCACTGACCATGCCGCAGTTGTCAGGGAAGAAGTCCAAGTGTGAATGGAGAAAATGGATCTTTAAGGACATATTACAGCCAAGTTTGTGATATTGAGACATGTCCTCCACCAGTTCCTTGAAGTTGTCTGCCCTGACATTTCCGAGGAAGCTAGTTGACATCAGACGAAACGCGTCCCAAGCTTTCTTCTCATCGCCCTGAAGCAGGCTGTCGAACTGCTCGTCTGCGAATAGCTGGCGGATCTGAGGACCTACAAAATTGCCCTCTTTAATTTTCGCTTCGCTGAGTCGAGGGAATTTGGTACCCAAGTACTCGAAAGCTGGTCCAGTCCGATCCATGGATTTTACAAAGTTTTTCATTAAACCGAGTTTGATGTGCAAAGACGGTAAAATGATTTTGTGAGGTTCTGCCATTGCTGGGTGTTGCACATTCTTCTCTCCGACCTCCAGAGATTTCCTCTGAGGCCATTCTCTCCTCACATAGTGCAGAGTCTTTGCTCCACTGTCCCATTCACATAAAAAGC
Source organism: Rhysida immarginata (assembly GCA_023313115.1). Taxonomy (NCBI): domain Eukaryota; kingdom Metazoa; phylum Arthropoda; class Chilopoda; order Scolopendromorpha; family Scolopendridae; genus Rhysida; species Rhysida immarginata. Next base: position 381,064 of record JAHWFO010062773.1, read on the forward strand.
AACAGTATTTAGTATATCCCAGTTGCAGTCACATCAACAGTGCAACTATTTTTAAATCACAACAGAGGTGCCAGCCGTAGTTGCTGTACTGAAGATGGTGCAACAGCTGCTTTAAGTTCTCGTACGTTTCTTTCATGTGCACAGCGTGTCCAATCGGGATGGACGGCAAAGAGTTTCCATTGTGCAACAATACCGCTTTCAGGCTCAATTTCGACGAGTCTATGAAGAGTCGCCGTTCTTGCGGGTCATGTTTGATTCCGAGGGCATTCATCAGGCCGTGTACGTCGGTGCAAAACACAATATCACCGTTCTTTTTGAAGTACGGCTCCAAGTGTTCATGACGAGTTCGAAAAGCAGTCACTCTGACGTTTTCCTGCAGAAGATTCCATTTTTGAAGTCTTGTTCCTAGTAGCTCCGCTTTCGCCTTTGACAGGTCCAGATCGCGAACAAGATTGAGATCTTCTTGAGTGAGAATGTGTGGCGCAGATGACTCACCTTGGAAGACGTACGGATCATCTTTAGACGTCGAAGGCTGAGGAGAACCCGGCGTTAGTTCGCCTCCCTCCTCACTGTCAGAATCAATGGAAAATTCTTTAGGAGGCTCGGGAACGGGAAGTCCATCTCCGTGCAAACTGGTCGTAACGCAGATGGTACATTCGGGTATGCTTTTACCCGTTTCTTTTTTTTAGTGAGGCCTCCAGAAATAGGTGGAACCAAGCAAAAGTAGCAATCACTTGCGTGATTTGTTGGCTCTCTCCAAATCATAGGAACTGCAAACGGCATCACCATTTGCTTGCCTTTCAGCCACTTTGGAAGATCTCTTGCACACGTACTGCAGCATATGTGTGGGGCCCAGTGTTTGTCCTGATCCCCGATCTTGCATCCGAAATAGAGCTGGTAAGCCTTTTTCACAATTGCAGTCATCTTCCTCTTCTGGCTTGCAAACGTCACTTCCCCGCAGATGTAACAGAAGCTATCTGCACTGTTAACGCACTTACGAGGCATCACTATTGATGTATCAGAGACAAACGAGACATGTAACAAATTTTATCTTACGTTATCTTGAATACAAGACATACGTGAGTGGCATATATTTGCTGTGGCGCCACCTCTTAACGCGTAATTGAATTGTGAAGGCATTAAAGTTCAGTTATAAAAAAATGGAAGGGTATGCTACAAGTAGGCATGTGTGAGTGAAGGGGTTAGCCATGGAGCAATTAACCTGGAGGCGAAACTCTAACAGTTTCCTATACTATTTTTTTCGTATTGATAATCAGTGCCGCCAAGCGAGCGGCATATAAATTACGAACAAAAGATTTCCCATAATGCACTGCTGGATGAACAGAAGGCCGATAGCTTCATGGTTGCTGCTACCCTTATTTATTTATTAGTTTAATTAAAATAAAATCTTTAAAATTTGATTAAAATAAAAATAATTTAAATTTGATTAAAATAAATCTTTCAAGTTTTATTACAATAATATTTTTAAAATTTGATTAAAATCATTTTTTAGATATATTTTTATGTAAATGTTTTTAACAATCTTATAATTTTATCCATAAAAATATTATTTATCCTAATGAAGTTACATATTAGGTGTTTTTAATAAAAAACAATATGAGTAGCCTAATAGCAAAGACGGACATACGCTACGAATGTGATTTTAAGAAAAACGCATTTTTTTGTTGTAGCATTGTTTTTTATGTTAAATTAATAATGTTTTTTTTAAAATTAAGTTTAAAAAATATGTAATTAAATGAATTACCTTTACCACCTACTTTTTTATTTTTTAAATGTGAAAAGTGAAGTCTAAAATTGCAATGCCCGCCTTTGCTTCATAATGTGGACTGTGTGTGTGTTTGCATGCAACTCAAGTACGTTTTAACATTGCGACTCAATGGCAAGTATCACAAAATTTTATTATTATAATGGAAAATAAAAGATTTTTTTTTATTACAAAATATTATTGTAACTTTTTTTTAAATTTGTTGAAACATACTTTTTTTCAAGTTTTTTAATTAAAATGAAATAAAATTTTTCATTAATAGTTTTTAATGATCAATGGAGATTCCTGTTAGCACCAGTTCATCCTCAATAATGTTGTCATGTAAGCATTCACATTCACCTGTTACTGTATTATCATCAACAACAAAAGTTTCATCTCTTTCCAGCAGCAGATGACACGATGTAGGTGGCCATCTTGTTCACATGACCAAAATCTTGAGTTCCCATTGGTTTATAAGGATCTGTCTGTGTTTGCTTCAAAACGCTATTTTACATGTCCGTTTTTGCTTTACACATCACACTTTAAACTGAATTTTAAGCCATTTCTAGCCACTTTTGCTTCAAAAGGATAGCGCCATTGAATTCAGCGGGAAAAATACCATGGGAAACCACTCCTAACTCAAAAAGTCAAAAAATGACTATGTCCGTCTTTGCTTTTAGGCTACTCATATATAATAAATAAAAATAATCTTATGAAGTTCATTGTAAATTTCATTTTATTACATTATAAAAAATATATTACAAAATATTCATTTGAACATTACAAAGATATTACTATACAAAAAACAAATATTCAACTGAACATTACATTAGAATGTATTACAAATTGTAAGAAAATAAATTCCACCATATCTCATTAAATAATGAACATGAAAGCTTTGAAATTTTTATGGAATAACATATTTTTTTAAAATTTTTTCATTCATTACATTTCTGCCAAATTGTTTCAAATCTCTATTTAGAAATTTTAATTTCCAGTGGATTTTTAATGTAACAAAATATTTATAAAATTTTTGTAAAATTTCATTTGAACAGAAAGGCAAAGTTTCAAACTCACCACTAAGAAGTAAATTGCATAATTTGTTTCCGATGTTACATTGTTCAATAACTAATGGCAGATGATTATAATTTTTTCACAGTTCTTAAACTCGAACATTAAAGGTGAAGGTAAAGTTAAAGGTCCAAAATCACTTTCTGGACTGTCTACAAACTTCTTGTAAAACATAAACATTTGTTCTGGGTATTGTAGAGAAGTCTCTTTTTCAGTCATAACTTCTCGACATATAGTACAATTATGTATATTCAAAAATTGCCTACGAATATAGCCGGATACATAATACAAGACATTTTCTTCCTCCAAGTCAATATTTTCAAAATTAGCATTTATTGAGAAGCTAGTAAATTTATCTATATTTTCTTCAGAAGTTGTATTACTTACAGAAATATTAGTTGCCATTCTATTATTCACAGATTTTAATAAATAAGCCATATCATCTTCACAATTTTTTGATAAGCAAACTGGCTGCATCATTTTATTTATGAAAATATGTTTCAATGCAGCTTCAAATTGAGATGGTGAAGGATACATACAGCAACCACTTTTCTGACGTATTAATGAAAAAGTATTTTCTAATGCATCCTGGTTTAAATGTCTGGTCATCAAATAATTAATTTTATACTTTTCATTCAATTCCCTCCAGAGATTTATTACAGAAGAGATGGTAATTTGCCAGCCTTTAACAGAAACTGGTTGACGTGGAGAATTAAATTTCCATTCTTTTAGCCAAGCCAAACATTCATTTAAAAATTTTATATGATGCGATTTCTCACTTATAGGTCTTCTATCAACTTTTACGTCGCATACTGAATTGGAATTCAGGCAATCAAACATTTTATCTATTTTTTCTATACTTTCTGCAGTAGGTATTGCTTGTGGTGTTAAGGCACAGAGAAACATGGGTATAAATACCTGCAGCAACAGAATAGCTTAATGTTTGTGCAGCTATTTTTACTTTCATTTTTGCACTGGTTGGTAAATTGATATGCACCGAAGATAATTTAGGAGCTGCTCTCAGTCTTTGAGTGGAGTCCTTTGTATAAAAATCTCTCACATATGACCACTGGATTTGCTGATCATTAATTGTCAGTGTGTACTTCTTTATGTTATTACGTGTATTTTTTATCAAATGTGGCACATCATTAAAAAAATATATTTTATTACCGGCAACTTCAGCAAAAGTTTTATCGGATGTGATTCCCAGGTTTGTAAGGAGAGATGAATTATTAGGTTCCTGGTCACACACTACTGCTTTTGGATAAAATCCAATATCTTTTAAAATGGCTATTATTTCATGTAATTTATCTTTAATAACACTACTAGGGGTAATTCCGGATGATAAAAAATAATCGAGTGGCTGTTTCCAATTTTTTGTTATACCCCTAATCATAAAAACTAATGCTTCATCAGCTATTTTTGGAGATCTTGAGCCAGAACCAAAATCTTCAGAGCCTCTGATGACAATCATTATTTTCATCATAAGTCAATAATGGTTTCAGTCTTATTTCATCTAATAAAACACAACATAATTTCTCATCTTCTTTCATCAACTGTACAGTATGCTTTAACATAGAAATTATGTTTTCAGAAAAGCCAGGATGTAGTGAAATATTTTGTAACCACGATTGCAGAGATCTTATGCTGGGCAAAATTAATGATTTCGCTAATTGTTTGTAAGCATTAGGGCTGCGAAAGTATAGGCTCAGAGCAAAATTTTTATCAGTTACATGTATATTCCATCTTCTTCCTCTATTTTTTTGATTTGCCAGTCGTAACTGTGAAATAACAACCTGTAGCTGGCTTCCAGATAAAATTTTGGAAACTTGTTTTATTGTGTTTGCAATAGTATCAGATTCACTGCTCCGTCTTTTGTTGAGAGATTTAAACTTTTCAGTGTTTATTTTTGAATACAGAAGTTTACGGCGCATATTGGAAATTTTTCTCCGCATAGTCAATAACTTACGCTTCGTTCGTGGGGTTGGATGGCTTCTTTGTGAAGTGGAGGGCATAGGTGAAGTACCTTCACTCAGTTCAGGCAGTGTATCCATTGAAGTAGCTAATTCTATTATTTATCAAAACAAAAGAAAAATTACAATTTGGTCACTCAAAACTTGTTTTATTCACTGAATTTTTAGCAAAGTAAATACTGTAAAAGCAGTTTAATTTGTTTTCTCTTTACCTTCAGAAGTATCATGATCAAATGATTCATGTACAAGGTGATTATAATTAAAGTCCCTTTGTAAAAATGCTATAAAAAAACAACCATGAGTCCGAATGACTTCAAATTTGGACTGAGCATTCTTGAAGAAGGGGCATTTGATATGGGATAAGAAAAAAATAGTTCCAAAATTTATCACTAGATGGCGCTGTAAGCGGCATAACGGAAGCGGATTCAGCTAGAAGTGACATTTTGAATTGAAATATGACGAGAACGCCATGAGGCCTGCGTTTTTATAACACATGCAATGTCTCATGCGCATGCGTATCATTCAATTTGCATAGTACAAATCCTCCTAGGCATAATATGTCGCTTACAGCGCCATCTAGTGATAAATTTTGGAACTATTTTTTTTTCTTATCCATATCAAATGCCCCTTCTTCAAGAATGCTCAGTCCAAATTTGAAGTCATTCGGACTCATGGTTGTTTTTTTATAGCATTTTTACAAAGGGACTTTAATTATAATCACCTTGTATATAGCTAAGTGGGTTATCCATGGAGGAGTGGGTTAATTCCTCTATGGGGTTATCATCCTGAACGATTTCTGTATCCCCTGAAAAAAAATATAAAGAATAAGATTGAAGGAACAATAAACATGTTCAATTATTGTGATTTAATTGGTGATAACAATGGAAAAATTTATTAAATTTCATCATGGTAATTACAAACCTAAACATAAGATAACACTTTCGACTTGTTTCGTCAAACAAAATAAAAAAATATATAATTCTAAACAACATTCATAATTAGGTACTTCCATTAGTGTGCAAGATGTCCTAAAAAGATAAATCATTGATGGAGCACATACGTTTGAAGGAATCGCCAACTCTAATTAGTCCTCCTCGGCGAGAAAAAAGTACTGATAATTTATGAAAAATTCATCCCAGAAGGTAGATCCAGGACATTTTCTCCAAAGAATTTTCTCATCATCTAAGAAGTCTGAAAACTACAGGTGATGAAATCCAGGCTCCGATAATAAGCAAACTCTGTATACATTACAGACCAATAAATGAATTTATATTTTTATGACGTGAAACTACGTTTATTGATGTGAAAAATTATTCTATTGATATGAACTATTATTTATTGATGTGAATGTTTATTTTTCAATAAGAAACTACGCTTTTTTATTGATACGAAAAAGTATTTTAATGATAAAAAGTTACAGTTTATTCATCGAAAAAAGCTGTAAAATACCTTTTTAGTATATACCCTTATCAAGTTCAGATTTAATAAATTTTACCATTGTTATCTCTGATTAAAACTGAAGTAATTTTTCTTCAATTATGAGAGGAAAAAGCATTTAATAACATGATGAATGATCACGATAGAGATATCGTCGTATCGCTATATTTATATATCTTAAATTTCAAACGTAATAAATTAAGAAACTAAATCTCAAATATATAGTTCAAGATTATAGTTTATGAATAATAATAATGTAATTAGATAACATACCAGTGACTGCAGAAACAGGAGTGGCTGTGTGAATTAATGAATTTCTCGTAAGAGGATTTATAAAATCTTTTGGTTGGAAATGCATCGCACAGACGCGATAGTTGTGAATACTGGTCAAGGGTTTCCCGATAAGATCAGATCTTTCGAGTACTGTTAACCATTCCTTACTTCTGTAAAGGAATTAGAGATATGCTAAAATATAGTTTAAATATATTATGTTAAGCAAGAATGCCATAATAGTTTAATTTGCTCATTTACTACAACGAACGCTTATCTTAACTCGTCATTTGGAACTCGGAAAAAGGAGAGCTCAGGATTTTGTTTTGAATTATTTTTGCATTGCTTTGCAATGCACTGGGACCCTCCTTGCTTTCTTTCAGACATTGTCTAAATGCGCTAAAATATCGTTTTTTTATCAGGTGCAAAATTTAGCGCGATGGTACTATTTTAGCGATATTTTAACACGTTTTAAACTGATGAATTATCTTTTTTGTAAACGATACAGTAAAACTGCTCCAATCGGGACTTTTATTGGTTCTGTCAGCACCCTCTATATTAATTGGATATAGAGGGTGCTTGCTCTGCCCTGGATAAATGTACATTCTAAGCCAATGGGCAATGCTGTTGCTTCCCGAAAGTACCCATGTTCGTTTTACTATTTATAATAAGTGATGTAGATGTTCACATAATGCTAATAATTTGTTTTTATAAACGGGGCTATCATATCCTTGGTGACATTTGCTCCAACTTGGCGCTTATCGAGGAAGTGTAGCGTTTTTTTGGCGCGTTTCAGCAACACTGCTAGCGCGATCTGAAAATTTGAGTTGGCAATATTGGAATAACTATCGACAAAATAACGTGACGTGCTCATGACATTGCATTGGCGGCAATTAGTAAAAAGTAACGTATGTTTCCTATGTTAGATTAATACAGCGTAGATTGGCAACAGCAAAACACAAGATACTATAAGTATTTTACTATAATTGGAAAAATGTTGACCTGAAAAAGCACCCAAAATTGTGCAAGACAGAAATATTAACACTACAATTTTGACTGGGGTGGGGGGGGGAGGTGTAAAACTAACCTCTATCTGACGAATTTCAAACGAAACTAGCATAGTTAGGTCGAAGTTCATTTGAACTCATCACCCCCCCACCCCCTCATGCCTGGCAACAGACAATTCAATGGAAAATTGAGAAAAAAAGGCAAATTATATAGTATAAATGTAAATAAATAAATAAATAAAAATATACAATAAACAAAAATGGGAGTCGCATTAATTAATATAAACAGGCCTATAATGCATTAAAATAGTATCCTATATTTTTTTTTATTTCTCAGGCCTGCTCGTGGATTTCATGTGGATGTTGGGTTCCCCAAAAGCGGACTTTGTGCCTGTTAACGTCTCCTGTGAGGTGGAAGTATGCTTCATCCGTCACCCAAAGTGCATCCAGGACTCCAGGATTCTCTCCCAGATGTGTTCCGAATGTTTGAGCAAAGTCGTGACGCTTTACACACACTGCGTCAGAAAGCTTTTGCAAGACATGAATCTTGTAAGGGAACATGTCCAAATCCTTGCTAAGAATTCTCCACGTGCTTGGTAGCGATACACCCGCTTCTTGATAAAAACTCTGTAACGATTTTTTGGTCGGTGAATTCTCCACCCGTGCGCGAATGTCCCCAATTGTTTCTTCGGTTCGAATGCGTCGTTGGCTTCCACCCCATTTATTCCCCTCCACATGTCCGGTTGCGCGAAACTGTTGAACAAACTTCCTGATTGCCTTCGCGCAAGGTGCCCACTTGCTGTTGTAAGCATTTCGGAAGCGTCGCCGGAATGTTACCTGTGATTTTGTTTCAAAATAACATTCGTCAATACGAATTTTTTGTTTCGTAGATAAAACAGGCGCCACTTTCAAAAGGAAGGTTGTTGTATGGAGCGCTATACGTTACATAAATCTCAAGCCATCTAGTGATACAGCACTGCAAATAGTTTCGTTCTGCATCTAAAAATAAAAATGTAATATTGAATTTTATAGGAACAAATTGACTGAAACACCCTGTATTTGCAACCTAGAAAAATGAAGAAAAGTCTTCGAGTCTCCATCGGAGACCATTACCTTGTATCGAAAGTTATGCTTTCCGATGTTCCTCATCCAAAATCTTTCTGCTGCTGCTACTTCCATCATCCAGAAGACTCGTCGTAATTCTTCTGGCATTCATGGCCTTCCTGACCCGTCTTACTTCCTCTGCAGTACTTCAAAAGTATCTCGCAGTTGACTGTAAGTCTGAAATTGATAAAGAAAATAAGAAAATGAGCAAAATTGTTAGCATATTTACCAAATAAAATACTTATAAAAGACCTGTAATGGTTTCTATTATAATTCCAATTTTATAGTTGGAACGATGCCCTCTTTGATTGCATGTTCCATCAAAGCTAACGCTGATGTCCAAAGTAGCCGTTTCTTTGAGTTCGCCATCCAAGTCCATGTGCACTTCTCTCACCTTCCTTGCTGAAACCTGAAACAAATCTTTCAAAGACTCAACAGCTTCACGTTCAAAAACCTTTGCAAATTTGTCAAAGGTTGTGTGCTGCATTACTAGCATACCAAGATGTAATCTAAATCAAGCACCCTTGATGTCATACCCAGTATTCATGGCGTATAACGCCGTCCTCTTGTTGATCTCAAACGTCCTTCTGTCGTTTTTCATCGTCTTCGAAATCCATCCTTCATGCAAAGTAACCTGACAATGATTACACATAAATCTAAAACGAGAAATAAAACCTTATATACTTACATCTTTTATACAAGCCTCGTTCTGGTCGCAGTGGGGACAGTTTAGATCGCTTTTTCTTATGCCATTAGTCTTATGGCTCATAGTTCTGGATGCGTAGTTTCGTCATTTCATGTAGGACTTCTGTGAATGGTTCCTTATATACACTTTAACTTTTCTCCGACGTGGATATTCTTGCTTCGGGAGCTTCAGATGGTCCAGGTTGCGGCAACTGATGTAGTCCACATTGCGGCGACTGAGGTCTTGCTTCGGCAGCCCATGCAGTTGAATCTCAACCTCTTCTTCAGTTAACGCTAGATACCCAATGACCTAAGTAGTCATTTCGGAAAAATACTGTAGAGGGGTTCTTTATTATTCGTTTCTCACACAGTTTATTAACCATAGCTTCTTCTCCCATGAACAGAGCATGTTCACAACTTTTGTGACGGAACAGTGTAAATATGGCTGAACAGACATGGTGAGGTGTTTCAATCTGACCCGAAGTCCAGTCTTTCTTAGAAAGAGGCAAGAAAAATTGTCTATTTTGGGAAATGGCGAAATAGGGATGAGTAGGCTTAAAATAAACAAAATCTAATCGGGTATTTCTACAGGTCATCATCATCATCATCATAGGTTTTCTGCTTTATGCAGGTCCTAGCTGCCCCTTCTCCATCTTTCTCTGTCCGGTGCTCTTCTCTTCAATTCCCTGTAACCTCCTCCATCTTTTAGAACGTCAGTCATCTTCATTCTCCTTCTTCCTCTTTTGGCCTTGCCTTCTACCATGCCCTCCATCACATCCTTCAACAAACAGTCTCTTCTCAATACATGTCCTATCCAATTTCTTTTTCTTTTAGTGATGATGTCAATCAGCCTTCTCTCCTCCCTTACTCTTCTCAACACTTCCTGATTTTTACCCTATCCCACCACTTGATATTCAACATCTTCCTCCAGGTCCACATCTCAAAAGCTTCAATTCTTTCCCTGTCTCTCTTCAACCATGTCCACGTTTCACAGCCATACAGTAGCACACTCCATACAAAACATTTTATTATCTTTTTCTGTAGTGTTATCTTTAGCTTACTGTTTAATATTTTGCTCTTCTTTCTGTACGCTTTTTTTGCGATACCAATGCGTGCTCGTATTTCTTTTTCACTCATCCGTTCCGAGATATTTGAAACTTTCTACTTGTTCCAGTCTTTCGCCTTTCACATACACCTCCATATTTTCAAACTCACCCATTCGCATAGTTTTTGTTTTCATTTGATTTATCCTTAATTCATATCCTTCCTCCATTTTTTTCTTATTTATTCACCATTTCCTTCAAGTTCTTCTGTGTTGTCAGCAAACAGGATCATGTCATCTGCAAACCGAATACACTCGATCCTTCTCCCTCCAATGCTTATTCCTTTATCTCCATTCCAACTTTCTTCTACCATTGCTTCAGCATACATGATGAAAAGTGTTGGAGATAGACAGGAGTCCTGTCTCACCCCCTGCCCGATCTCAAACCAGTCTGTTCTTTTATCTTCTATCCTGATTGCTACCTCCTGCCCCAAATACAATTTACCTATAAGTCTTCTGTCCCTCCAATCCACTCCTTTATCTGTTAAAATTCTCATCAGTTTCTTCCATCGCACACAATCAAAAGCTTTCTCCAAATCCACAAAACACAAACTCATGCTTTTGCCCCTCTCCAAGTATCTTTCTCCAATCGTTCGAATGACACCAATGGCTTCTCTTGTTCCCATCCCTTTTCTAAAACCAAACTGCTCTTCAGTTACATTTTCTTCCACGATTTTAATTAGCCTTCTGTTAAAAACCCTTAGCAAAATCTTCGCTGCATGTGCTATCAGAATGATGGTTCGATGTTTTTCACACTTTCTTGTCCCCTTCTTCTTTGCCAGTGGTACCATTTCTATTTTCAGAAAATCCTTTAGCCATTCCCCATTCCGAGAGGTAACCCCAGAGCCAGAAGTCACAGGGGTTGATATCTGGTGACCGGGGTGGCCAAGAAAGGGGGACGTTTCGCCCTATAATCCGTTCATCTGTGAAATGTTGCTGAAGTAACTGTTTGACACATGTACCAATATGAGATGGAGCCCCATCCTGCATAAAAATCGTTGTCTAAAATGCCACGTTGCTGAAGTTCTGGTATCACAAAACTTCTTAGCATCGACGCCATGCGAGCAGCAGTCACAGTGCATGTCACGAGTCCATCTCTCGACTGCTCTTCAAAAAAATACAGTCCAATTATGACATTTGCTGTCATACCACACCACACGTTAATTTTAGGAGAATGCAATGGAATTTGATGGAGAACATGAGGGGGACTGGTGGCCCAAAATGCTGCAGTTATGGGTGTTGATATCCCCAATCAGGTAAAAATGGGCCTCGTCCGTCCACAAAATGTTCCATGGCCAATGCTCGTCCACCTCCATCCGTGCAAGGAATTCCAATACGAAGGTCTCTCTACGAGGAAGATCGTTAGGTTTGAGTTGTTGGACAAAGTGGATTTTGTGTGGGTAGTACCGCAGCACTTTACGTACGATCTTGTACACCGTACTCAGTGGTAAGTCCATTCGACGTGCAACATCACTTACGCTGCACGCCCCTTGTAGGGTTTCCATTTTTGCTTCCTCTACAGCTACTGAAATAGCCTCCACGGTTGCCTCAGATACGGGTTTCCTTCCTCGGCCAGGTGCTACCGATAACAAACCTGTGGCTTCAAACTTTGTCATTATCTTCAAACTCTGCGGTGTCATTGGCACCCGACGTACATGTAATCGTCGAACGGTAAGATAATGTTGCAAAGCCTGCCTACATTGCTATTGCATTCATAATAACATTTAACCAGAAACGCACGGTCTTGCATGGTAACAGGCATACTGACAACGAGGCTAGTAACAAATGAGGCGTACTGACAACGAGGCTCCCTTTCTTATTTCTGAAAACCAAATGACTTGTAAAGCGCATGTGCATAAACCACATAGTTAACCTGTGTCTTCATCTCTAATTTCGTATACGAATATTGCATAGAGCGCCATTCCATGTTGGTGGTGACCTTTTGAACTAATTTTTTTTTGGTGGGAACTTCCCATGTCCTCTTGTATAATATTACCAAGTATTATAGCTTTTGGTCCAGTAGTTTTTTAGTTTTTATGGCCATGTCAAAATGGAACTTTAATTATAAAGACCTTGTACATTCCCGTTGAAATTTTTAAATTTGATCCAGAATGTCAATATAAGAAACTGCTGCGAAAAGTGAAAAACGGCGCTTTGCCCTTCCCTTTCGCTGGCCATTTTTTCCCGTAAGTGACGTAGTTTGAGTCAAAGGAGGCCAACGAAAAAAACAGGCCCAGACGCGGAAAAGTCACCTGACCAACAATCCAGCCTTCATCGTTTTCAAAAATTAAAAAATACTGATTGTTAAAATCCAAGATGGAAACAATGAAAATTACATTATTATCTGGTCTACATTGTTATTCGGATTGCATTGTTATTCTACGTTTGACTCCAACTACGTCACGGCCTTACCCAAATCCCGCTCATTATTTTCATTTTTTCACACATTTAGAGTTCGAATTAAATTTTTTTAAATATGCCACGATGTTATTAATAGGTTAGACTTTCGATTTAAATAAAGTTGTATATGACCGTAGAGTTGTCCTTTAATTCCTCCCAAAATAAAATTGGATTCTCTGTTATACTTAAAAGCTTTTGATTCAAATATTGCCGGAGAGCAAATTCATTATTTTTATGAACACGCTGCGTAATATACTTCCTATATTTAAATATAAAAATTAATAATTACCAGAATATAAATACTTGTGAGTTCATCAACTTTCTGATGGTTTGGAGTGGAGAAATTATCGATCTGCGGGCCGGGTTCCCGTCTCCCATTGGGCTTTCAACCGTGACAACTTGGTTGTCTTTAAGACACCTTGAGGCAGCTTGAGACAATGACAACTTGAGACAGGAATAATTCTTCCTTCCATTTTTCAGTCGAAAAATCATTACCAGAATATGATGACTTGTTAGAAAGAGTTTCAGTAATATTCATTTGTGAAGAAGTGTTGGGCAATGATGAACATGATGCTAAATCATAATTAAATTTATGAGACCAGCACATAAGACGTAACAGAAGTCGAATAACGCCCTGAAAAGGGCGCACCGTGAAATGAGAGCAATGAGATGATACCTGAAAAGAGAGTAGAGGTGATACCTTGAAGAGCTAGTCCGTCCTGATGCCTTGTGTGTTCTCCTCCGGATGTCCTTTCTGAATTCATACAACAACACTCGAACAGTGTAGTGAAAAAGAAAGACGCGAGTGGTCCAGGAGCCAAGCTCACTTTGCACGCTCGCCCGAAGAGTAAACCAGAGGAGGTACACCGAACTGGGAGAGAAGCCTGATGAATCTCTTTAGTCCTCCAGAGAATAAGTCCCAAGAAGGGACGAGAGTCAGATTGTAGATTGACGAATAGAATCCCCAAAAATCAGCAGGATCTAAAAGATCCAGTAGTCGGGGAAGACGGCCATGTTAACGCAATCAAAGCAGACATCCAGGATATGGCGGGGTCTTCGAAACCTGAGGGGACCCTTAACAACGAGTGGATGGTTCAGAATACCAGAAACCAGAGTATTTTCATGATTTTCCATCTTGGGTAGCATATTCTTCATAAGTGTCTGGACAAAGGTGCCTATGTGGGACATCCCAAATCGTCATAGAGTGGTTGTTGGCAACTCTTCTGTCAAGTTGGGCAATGGATCGGAGAGCAACATTTTGGAAGGTTTGGAGATCCTTCTACCTATTTTTGCAAATAGAAGCCCAAGCAGGCATTCCATGAAGTAAAATAGTACGAATCACAACCTTGTATATCAAGAGTTTGTTATCCACACCAAGAGCGCTGTTTCGCCCCAGAAGTGCAATCAAACTGAACCTCGCTTTCTTTGCTTTGTTGAGCACGTATTGGACATGGTCGTTACAATTTAGTTTGGAGTCGATCATGACCCACTCAAGTTTCTTGCTAAATAAGAAGAGGGGCTTTGGAGGGTTTTTGCATTTGCGAGTGATAAACATGACCTTGCACTTTTTGACATTCAGCTTTAATCGCCACTTAGTGAACCAGCTCTCGCACTGATGTAAAGCTTTTTGTAGTCGAGTGATGACATGTGCTGGGTTTCGTGCCCAGGTCATGATGGACCCATCGTCAGCAAACAAGTAAAGATTACACTTGGCAAACTTGGGAAAGTCATGGATGAAGAAGTTGAATAAGGCTGGCCCCAAGATAGCCTTGGGATACACCAGCATTAACATCGCAGGATTCAAACAAGGAGTCCCCAACCTTAACACGAAAAGTCCTCTTTGAGAGGAAGGAGCGAACCAGAGCAATTAGATCGTCAGGGAAACCGTAGGTAATCATTTTGTAAATGAGCCCATCATGCCAGACTTGGTCAAAGGCCTTTTGGACATCGAGGAAAACGTGACCACCAAACATAGAGAGGTTGAGAGGACCGTTTAAATCAGTAACGAGCTTCCATAAGTGAAGCTGACAAGAGTGGCCTGGACGGAAGCCAAATTGCTCACTACGAATGAGGTTGTTTGCCTCGCAGTAGTCGTTGAACCTCTTGAGTATAGTGCGCTCAAAGACCTTCGAAAGCATGGGCAACAAGCTAATGGGCCTATAACTTGTGGGAAGAGCAGGATCCAGTGCAGGTTTAGGAATGGTGATGATGACTGAGTCCTTCCAGGCACTAGGGAAATGGCCGCTAAGCCAGCAGTCATTCATGACCTTGGTGATGATGTAGATAACACTGGGAGGCAAATTCTTGAGAGCACTGTTGGTAATGGTGTCGATGCCGGCTGCCTTTTTGCTTTTCAGGCGCTTTATGATATCCAATATCTCAGAGGTGCCAATGACATCAGGAGAGCCAAGAGCGCGCTGTGTGTGACCATACTTATCACACACGTTTTTGACTTCACGAGTTATATTGATCAGATCATCTTCCTTGGGCGTAGAGAACTGGCTCATCAGTGAATCGGCGATAATTTGTGCTTTGTCATTGCTAACGAAATCGCCACCCTCTGTAAGCAAAGGAGGGAGAACAATAGTCCTGTTGCTTTTAAGGGCCCTGACCATACTCCAGAGAGAGTTATCCTGGACGAACAGACTTTTAACTTTGTCGTTCCATCTTTGATTCCTTAAATCCTTAATCTGATCACTTACCTTGCGGGATAGCCTGTTGTACTTCGTCTTGAAGTGGAGAAACCTGGTATGCTGCCAAAGTCTTCTGAAGGTGTTTTTTTCGTGGATGAGTTGCCTGATGGAGGGAGGAAGTTCCAGATGGTCTGGCCGCTTGCAATCCACCGGAGTAGCATAGCATTTGTAGCCATCTTGATGGAGTGAGTGACTTTCTTGATATTTTCGTCAATGTCACAGCTGGTGACGGGATCCTGATAGGGAATGTTACTGTCGTTCATAAGTTCTCTAAAAAATTTCCAGTCCTGCTTCTAACGAAGATTTATTCTCAGGTCGATATTTATCCCTTCAAAATTTAGTGCAACTGGTAGGTGATCAGATGATAAGGCATTTACTGTAATAATATTGTAGGGTTTGAAAAACCCCTTGAGAATAGCAATGTAGAGTACGTCACTAGCGGGTGAGTGGTCACAGTAGTATGTATCTGCAAGAGGGCCAATAACGGAAGTGTCGATCTGATCTACCATGTACCTATAAAGTACCAAGCTACTTTGATTAGTGCATCTGGAGTTCCAGTGTGGGTGTTTCGCATTCAAATCACCCGCCATAACGACTGGAGTGGGCCCAGTTCATCTCAATCGTGAGGGTTTAACTTGTGCCTGGGTGGGTTGTATAGGGAAGTAAACTTGAATTCTCCAACATCAGCATCTTTGATGACAATGGAAAGTACTTCCATATTGACAAGGTTAGGTGTGACAATCTTAGTGTGATTAATACCTCTTTTTACAACAATAGCTACTCCACCAGAGGCTGGATCTGAAACTTTTTTAGGGGGCCTATCATTTCGGTAAACATAGTACCCTGGTAGATTGAAAGCCTTACTCTGCTTGAGATAGGTTTCGCACAAGAAGGCAACATCGATGTTCCAGCTTGTGAGGAAATCGTAGAATCTCGCAGAGATTGAATTCCATACAATCGACAATCGAACAGTGTAGTGTATCGGTATTCGAGTGGAACTTGAAGCATAGCTTCCATAATCTCACCCTTCATAATCATATTCCAAGGGAAATACACTGAACTAGAAAAGAAGCCGGATGTACCCACAAAGGTCATCCAAAGTATGAAAGCAAATTGCCTCCTCTTGGTGGAGGAAAATTTGATTGACGACTGTCTAGACTAGAAGCAGACCACTAGTATTAGATAAAACACGACCTATGAAGTCCAGTAATCTGGAAATAAGACATTATCAATGTCTTCAAAATTAATATCAAGTATATGCCTTGGATCACGATATCTCTTTCTATGCATAGGATGCTTTAAAATGCCCGAGACTACTCGTTGCTATGATTTTCTATATTGGGCAGCATGGATTCCATGAGCCCTTGAACGTATTTGCCAATATGAGTCATGTTGAAGTCATTATAAATGGAGGAATTGCGAACAATTCTCCGATCTTTTTGCGCAATAGTCCTAAGGGTAACGTTTTGGAACGTTTGCAGTTCTTTCCACCTAGTCTTACATATTGTGGCCCAGACGGGCATACCATACGTCAAAATAGTCCGAACAATGACCTTATAGAGTAGGAGTTTATTATCAATGTTTAGAGCACTATTTCGGCCCAGCAGAGCAATCAAGCTAAACTTGGCTCTCCTAGCCTTATTCAACGCATAAGTTGCGTGGGGAGTCCAGGTAAGTTTAGAGTCAATAACAACACCAAGATATTTATAAGTTTCAACCCAGTCCAGTTTTTTGCCATATAGTGTTAGAGAATCTAATGATCTCTTTCTCTTCTTGGAAACAAACATCGCCTTGCATTTGTCTACATTCAATTTTAGCCTCCACTTGCTAAACCAGCTTTCACACTCCTTTAGAGCCTTCTGCAGCCGCGAGACTACTACGGCTGGTTGACGAGCACAGGTCAGTATAGCAGCGTCATCT
Source organism: Rhysida immarginata (assembly GCA_023313115.1). Lineage (NCBI taxonomy): Eukaryota > Metazoa > Arthropoda > Chilopoda > Scolopendromorpha > Scolopendridae > Rhysida > Rhysida immarginata. Next base: position 398,490 of record JAHWFO010062773.1, read on the forward strand.
GCGTAAAAAAAGAGTTTACATTTGGGAGGACTTGGAAAGTCTCGCATAAAATAATTGAATAATACTGGCCCCAGGACTGAACCCTGTGGGACACCAGCTTTTACTTCATACATAGGAGATAGATTATCTCCAACTCTGGCCTGAAAGAACCGGTTGGAGAGAAACGAGTGTATCAGAGTAATTATGTCTTGAGGAAATCCATCCATAATCATTTTAAAAATAAGACCATCGTGCCAGACTTGGTCGAAGGCTTTGTGTACATCTAGGAAAACCAGCCCACAATACATAGAGAGATTAAGGGGCTCATTGATATCCGCTGCGAGCCTCCATGTTTGGAGTTGGCAGGAATGGTTTGAGCGAAAGCCAAATTGTTCATCGCGGATGAGATCGTTGGCATCACAGTGCTCAATGAATCTCTTGAGAATTGTTTTTTCCAGGATTTTGGAAATTGATGGTAACAAGCTGATGGGCCTGTAGCTAACAGGATTTGCAGGATTTTGTCCTGGCTTAGGAATGCTTAAGACAACTGATTGCTTCCAAGCATCCGGGAAGTAAGTGTTCTTCCAGCAGTCATTAATCACTTTTGCAATATCTTGAATTGTATTTGGAGGTAAATTTTTCAAAGCACTGTTCTTAATAGAGTCTTTACCTGGAGCTTTTCTCGTTTTTAAATTTTTAATGATGCTTAGGACTTCATTTACATCAATGCTATGTTTTGGGAATTCTTGCCGTGAATATTATAGAAGCCAGTTATGCAGGATTTTACTTTCTCAGACATATCAAGTCCTATTTGCCGACCATCAGTAGGCGTGACAAACTGTTCTGAAAGTGAACTTGCAATAAGCTGCGCTTTATCATCATCATTCGTGATGAATTTGCCATTTTGGGCTAACAGAGGTGGGATATTAATGGCTTTCTTGTTTTGCAGGGCCCGAACCATGCACCACATAGAGTTATCGTGGGTCGACAGACTCTTAACTTTATCATTCCATCTGTCATTACGAAGTGCTTTTACCTCCTCGTGAACTCTTCTTGTGAGCCTATTATACTTGGTCTTAAGCCATGAATCACGAGTTCGGGCATTCGAGGAAACAAAGTTGTCGATCGGGCTGCCAGAGAAGCAATATCAAACGAGAAAATCATGGATATCCCGCTCCTCCCAGAGCATATGAAGCCAGTGATCAATAGGAAACTTCTGGGTGCATGGCAGGAGAGATGGAATACAGTTGGTGTTAACAAACTTTACGAAGTGAAACCCACCATCGGACATTGGGCATCTAGTTGTAGTTCTTTCCGAAGAGAAGAGGTCGTGATGGCCAGAGTGAGAATCGGACATTCACGACTTACTCACGTACACTTATTGAATAAAGGAAATACACCAAACTGCTCTTGTGGAGAAAGACTAACAATTAGACACATAATCTTCAGTTGTCATAACTATACATCAGTACGAGGTTCATTGGGGCTCAAAGGAGATTATCGTCATATGCTGGGAGACGATCAAATGCAAATTAGAAAAATATTAAAATTTTTGAAAGTCATAAAGTTGTATACACATATCTAAATATCCGTATGTACTTACTTACTTACTTACTTTTCAAACCCACTTATCCGTTAGGGTCGCGGGGGCAGCAGCCCTATGGAGGATCTCCAGCGATCGCGATCTTCCGCCATCAGGCGCATGTCATCCCTGGTAATATCCAAGCGACTCGAACCCAGATTCTCCATGTAGTCTAGCCACCTGGTTCTAGGCCGACCCCTTGGTCTCTTACCCACCGGCTTGGAAAATAACAACTGCCTAGGAAGACTAGTTTGCGGCATCCGAATCACGTGGCCATACCAGCGCAACTGAGACCTCTCAATGCGGAGAAGTAGCGGCTCAACACCTAAAGATTCCCTTATTGTATTGCTGTACACTCTATCTAGTAGGGTAACACCTGCAACACCTCTCAGAAATCTCATTTCGGCCGCTTGTACCCGCGATCGCACTCTTTCGGTCATTACCCAAGCCTCATGACCATAGGTGAGAATGGGGACAAAGATGGATTTGAAGACGGAGAGCTTAGCTTTGTTACTCAGCTCGCGTTTCGTTACCACGGATCGCCACAGTTCACGTCTGACACAGCTTGCTGCACCGATCCGAGCATCCAATTCTTTCTCCTGCCGTCCATCACTCGTGAATGCAATCCCGAGATACTTGAATTTCTCCACCTGTCTCAATGAGGCTCCACTAACATGGAGAGCGCACTGAGCAGGCTGTCTTGAAAGGACCAGAACCTCGGTTTTAGCCACACTGATCTTCATCCCAGCTTCTTCACATTTGGCTGCAAACCGGTCTAGTGCATGCTGAAGGTTCGTGCGAGAAGACCCAAGCAGGACAAGGTCGTCCGCAAAGAGCAACCTCTCCACCAGGCAGTCGCCCACACAAACACGCTCATCGCCTCGGCTGCCCCTGTCTATCCAGTCCATAAAGATAATGAACAAGATGGGCGACAGTACGCACCCTTGGCGGAGTCCAACACCCACGGTGAACGGTCTTGACTTAATGCCATTTATCCGGACACACATCTCAGAGCTTTCGTACAGAGACATGATAGCAACCAGTAATTGCCCATCCACTCCATACTCTTGCAACACTTGCCAGAGCTTCTCCCGAGGAACCCTGTCATATGCTTTTTCGAGGTCCACAAAGCAAGCGTAGACCTCTTTTGCATACTCCCAGGATTTCTCAAAGATTTGCCTTAGAGCAAAGATGTGATCCGTCGTGCTTCGGCCAGGTCGGAAACCACACTGCTTCCCCGACAGTTTGGAGTCGACTATTTCCCGACTTCTCTTCTCCAGACACTTAGCGTACACTTTCCCAGGAATGCTGAGCAAAGAGATGCCTCTATATATCCGTATGTAATTAATTATATATAGTTGAATTTTTATTGTAAAGTTTTTATTGTATTTTATTATATTTACACCTTATTAAAGTTGGTCTACACGTCTTATTGACTTTGTAGACATCTTTTATATCTTTAAATGAAATTTAATTTTTGTCCCTTTCACATTTGTATATAGTTGTATTTTAAAGTTGTTTCTTTATATATTATATTTTTACACTGCTATTAGTTGTATATGTCTTGTTGATTTTTGTTTTGTCTACTACTATGAATGTTTTGTACATTTATGTACATATTTACTTTTAATAAGAATATTAAATAGGAATATTATAATATCACAGAGTATCTTAACCCTTTAACGGGCAGGCAGTATTATTTGTATTAAAAAAACTTGTTAGTAATTTATTTTTAATCTTAGACATACAAAGAACATAAATCAGGAAAAATTTTTCAAAAAAAAAATTTTTTTAATGATTTTATAGGGGTGGTACTTATATGTACCACTGCCTTTTCTATTACAAATTGAATCAGCTTATAAAATCCGCACAACTGCATACAAAGATGTCAAATACCTACAATCATTGTAAATAGTTATTTGCAGTGAAACAGTTCAAAGCAAGGTGTGCGACAAAGAGGTACTTTGCATTCTGTGCATCCAATATTCGTACGTTTTTGATGCTGCTTCGTTGAACATTGTCGACATCGCCTTCTTGTCTTTAGGTCGGTTGGCATATGCTTGCCAACATTCGCAAAACGGAGTTCTTCAGGTACACCTGCTGATTTTTTGCTATGCTTGAAAATATCAGTTGTAGATCTCCGTTTTCTATTGGACACTTTTTTCGATCTCAAGCTTCGTGAAAGACTTAGTCGAAAATCCATTTGTGTCATGTTACTTTTCATCCTCTTCCATAGAACATAGCTGTTTACAATGGCTACTTCCACGAGGAAGTAAAAAAGTCGTAGCCACCATTTTTTCGATTTTCTTCCAATGTCATATGTTGCTCTTAGCTGATCAAAACGATCAACCCCACGCATATACTGTGTGTATTCGTAAATCGCTTGTGGCATACTGATGTCAGTTTTTGTGCCATCTTTCATTTTTCTGCCAACTAACATGGTTTTGGTAGGATCATGTGCAGTGGACAGCACAGTAACCAATTTTGTATCCATCCATTGGTAACCTATTGTATGCTTATTTGCAGCCCATTTGTAATCTCCTCTCTTCATATGGGATTTGGTTTTCATGAAACTGGGAAGATCTTTCTTGTTGGACCTGACTGTTCCACACGACTTCAGGCCATTTGTTTTCAAGTATTCCATCAGCCTGTGAGTGGTGAAAAAATTGTCGAAAACAACAAGCCCATTGGTATTGTGCAGTTCTGTAGTTAGTTTTTTCACAACTCGTTCACCAAGCATGTCATCGTTTTGGTTGCTATTTGCCTCCTTTCCAACATACACTTCAAATTCAGAGATAAAACCATTTGTTGCATCACATCTTGCCCAGACTTTATAACCTCTTTTTGTGGGTTTCAAAGGCATATATTGCTTCATTACTGAGCGTCCTTTGAATTTTATCATGCACTCATCTATGCTGTTCCATGTTGAAGGAGTATAAGCATTTTTGCATTTTTCATTGATTGCTGTCAAAAGCGGTCTCAACTTGTGCAGTTTGTCATATCCATCTTCATCTTTTTTCTTTGCTTTTTCATTATCGTTGATATGTAGACATTGCAAAATTTTTTTGAAACGTTTCACAGGCATGACGCTGCTGATACTTGCATCATTCAACTCTGGATCAGTAGACCAATATGAATCCAATGTAGGCTGTTTTCTTATACCCATTTTGATTAGGATCCCTATAAAAGCATACAATTCTGAAGCACTCACAGGATCCCAATGCTGAGCATTAGTCTGTTCTGCATAAAGATTTGTTTGTTTTACAATATCATCCATGACCTTATCATCAAAAAAATAACAAAAATAGTCGGCAGGCAAATCAAATTCTTCAAAGACTTGGTTGGCATATCCGGGTTTTTCTGTGATATAATATTTGTTGTTTGTAAAATAATCAATCAACCTTTTCGACCAGCTTGAATCTTCTGTTGCATCTTCATTTCCAGATCCGTCAGATTCAATGTCATCAATTCCTGCGACAACTGCCTCAATGATTTCATCAACATGACTTTGAACATTTGAAGTTCCAGGTGTCGAAAAATCCATAGAGGCAATAGGCATAGGACTTTCAGTATTATTCCGTGTGACTCTGTCACGTTCTTCATCAGAATCTCCGTCAAGTTCTGAATCTGATGGGTTATCTGGAAGTGCATAAAGATACTCCACACATTCTTCAGGATTCAGTGGACTAGCCATCTTCCTGAAAAAAAAAGATATGTGCGATATGACGAAAATCTCTGCATGTCTACTCATATATAGGTGGCTAGCACTAACGGGGCAGCGGTACAAATATGTACCAAGCACATTGAAGCAAGTGCCCTCAAAACAACGCCAATTTTTATTTATTACTATATGAAAATATATTCCACATTACCTTGTGAAAAGACTTGCGAAAGCTTATCTATCTATAATTAATAGATTAGGAGCAGTAGAGAACAAAGTATTGTAGTGCAGATCGAAATTACTCGATTCCACTGGCAGCCATTTTTCTCAGCGAGCAGCAGTTTCCTCTCACAAAAGAAATTGAAACTTGGCAGATGCACTGCCCCTGTTGGTAAAAAATAGCTTAAAAATTTCTTTAGACTGAGTATAGATGGCAGCACATTACAAACGTGGTATATATTTGAACCGTTGCCTGCAAAGTGTCATTTTTTAATGTGGTACGCATAAGTACCACTGCCTTATAAAGGGTTAAATAAGTTTTGAAAAACATTTTGTTAAGGTGCAAATGACCGCTGCAGTTGAAGCACCCATAAACTAAACTTCCATTCCACGAGTTCGGTACCACTGCCTTCTAACCTTATTCCTTTGCTCAATTAATTGTTTGATTTCTGGGGTGAGATCAAGGTGATCAGCTCGCTTCGACTCTAAGGGCGAAGCACTAGAGTCAATAGCTGCATTTATACGTTCAGTAAGCCTTTTCACAGAGATTCCAGAGTTTATATAGCAATTGCTGACCAATCAATGAAATTCGAATTTGATATCGAATGCCACTGCGCTCTCGCTTCTGATAGGCTGGAAGCAAACGTAGCAGTTAGCTGGGATTTTTTTTTTTCTCCGAGTGTAAGACATTTGCCCCAAGGATAATAGGAAAGAAAGAATCGATTCAGTCGATTAATCGGGATGACAGAATCGGTTCGATTAAATCGAAAATCAACTTTAATTAAATCCAGATAATCTAAAATCGACTTTACTTCAGATGCCAGATGAAGTTTATTCGAAACGCGTAGGTTATCATTAAATACTTTTACCATTTGCTAATTCTCAGATCTCTTTTTATTGTCTCCAAAAAGAGCTTTAGCTGTGACATTAATTACGAGAATTTACAACCTAGCTAAAATTAGTAATAAACAACGGAAATTCATTTAATTCTTTCCAAATTTATCAAATTTACGTCTATTTCATTGCCCACTGTAGTTTTAATGATGATTGAGTTTTTGAGCCTCGACAAAGCGATTTCACGTGCGCATGCTCACGTCAAAAATGCTTAAAAGATGTACAGAAACTAACAGTGTTATTCATTCTTGATGAATCGATTGTTATATGAAAGCCATTTTCTTGGTATTTTTTACAGTTACTGTTTTAGCACGTGAATTCCGTCCATATTGCTGTTCCTTTAACCAAAAGAATGAAATAACAGGAATAAGAATTTAATATACATAGATAGTATTTGGCAAAATTTAATTTGTACTCCATGGCTTTGAAAATATTCTCAGATAGATAATTTTTCATGTGTGTCGCAATATTTATATCTTCTTTTTATTTCTAATAACCCCCCAGTTCATTCCTCATGAAGGAACAGGATGTTTTGTCTTTGCCAGTTTTCGAGGAAAACAAGCTCTAAGGAACCCATTAATCTGTATTTTTTTTCGTTGGCACACCCCCTCTTAAGCCTAGTACACACAAGTTGCCCATTCCGTTGCACCAACACCACCTAAAGACCGGATGGAAACAAGTGTGGACGGGTTGCTTATGTCAATATCGGCCTCGAAGCTAGCAACGGACGAGCAACAAGCACGATCGCTCGGAAAACGGTTTTTCCCCGACTCATCAAAGGATTGAAACAGCAATAGCCTGAAACAGGTGTGGATGGGGAGCGTTTCTTTTCCTCCTTCCTTAACCTTCCCCCTCCCTATAGCCCCCTTCCCCCTGCCTTAACCTGTTTAAATAAAATCAATGGTTTTATTTTTATTTCTTTAAAGGAATAAATAAATATATATAGTCTTCTCAATTTTTTAATAGATTTATTTTTTTAATTTATATGTATATATTTTATTATATGTTTTAAACTGTATATCTCATTTATTTATTTACATATTTATTTATACATTGAATCTGCAAATATAAATTCACGATTGTAAAAAGTTAAAAAAATATTTCTCATTGTTGTTTAAGATATTCTGGGAAAATAAAATATTACAGAATTGAACCGTATTTTTAAAATATATATTTTATATGTCAAAATCTTTGGGCAGTTTCTATATTATTTTTATATTATTTTCTTTAATGCCAGAATATTAAACCTTTCAGTGATGGAAATCGCCTTCCGAAATTTCGTGTCATTTTTAGCAATCTTAGGGCCGATTAAAGATAACAGAAATTCGAAATCTGTTGTGTGCATCCGAGTGAAATTTTTGTACACTCTGAAATCTTAAATCACCCAACAGATTAGTGCCACAATACGCCTTCCTAGTAGTATATAGTTTACTAATCCCAACATCGAGGTTTCCTGGTTTTTTTTCTCCCTATAAGCTCATGATGTATGTAAATATATGCGGCTGCTGCCAGTTGTATAGAAGTCATCGTGTAGGATCCAAACAAGAGACCGTCTACATTACCGGGAGAACCTGCATTCACGCCCCCTTCTCTCTTTGGAGGGGGAGAGCGAAGAAAGGGGTTCTTCCTGATAGTTGCGTTTTCACGACTTTCCTCATTTCCTCAAGTAATGAAACAGGTGTGTGTACGCACACGCGTTTGTAGCGTTCGTAACAGGAAATAGCGTAATGGACATTTGCAACTAATGTGTACTAGGCTTTAAAGTGCAGAGGGAAAAAAATGCACGATAAGGCTACGCAAAATAAATTCTACGTTTATCATCAATTTGGCTTACATGCATAAAGGCTACCTTAATAATTCTTTCTCGTGGGTCGGAAAAGTCTTTTTCCTGCTGTAACTTCTTTGGCGACCTTCTTTTCAGTTAAATAATTTTTGTTCTCGTTCTAAAAAAATATGCTGGTTGCTCTTTGATAAAAAAAACAAACTCCCAAGGACAGAAGGAACGAATCGATTCGTACAGTTTCCTGATCGGTTTTAAGTAGCCCTCTTCATCGTAGATGCAGACTACTGAGAGCACAGTATAGAGATAACATGACAAATGAGAGAGAGGGAAAACGAAATAAAAATAGAAGAGAAATAAATGATAGCGCTGTTCAACAAAAATCCACTTTGGAATTCTTTCATTGATCAAAATAGCTAAACTACCCTATCGAGAAAAACGAATATGACGTCAGATTTTGTTTGTTAGCTCTAGTTTTTAAAATATACTAATTTCAAGTAGAAATCCCCCTATGATTACCAGTCCATGTCATCACTATCTGACAAGAGAGAAAAAAAATAGTAATCCCATTTTATAGAGCGAATTACTTAAGGAGTTCAATTTCGATTTTTTTTTAAAAGTATTTAATCATCCCCTTTTCTTTTTTTCCCCCCTTTTGATCTGCTGATATTAAATATTTTTTATAATTTTTAAAAATTTTACATTTTTAAACTCATCTAATTATTTGAAAGTTTTATTATGTGTCACAACAGTGTTGTAGTATATTTTTACCAATTTTACTTTTGTTTTAGCCTGCTGAGATTTTTATATTATTCTTAGAACTTCATATCATATTTTAACGGTCATGATTTTACTACCCTTTAATTATTGGCTATTTATATTTTTAGTCGTGCGTGGCGTCTTAGGTCAGAATTGGGCGCAAAATGACCTTAGTAGTTGGCGCGCCCTAAAACCCAACCCAACCAACCAATCAATTTCGATTTCCGGGGCTATCTGTTGGTCAAAATTAACTGTGGAACTTCGGGAGGCACCTTCTCTTCAATTTTTTAAGCGTCATCTCCTTAGAAACATTCGTTCGGGCCAAATTACATCTAATTTAAACTCTGTTTACTCCTAAATAAAACCGATTTACGCAGTCTTCTGTTTATTTTACTGTTTTTATTATTATAATTACTACTAATATTATTATTGGTTATACAGGGTGGTCATAAATTATTAAGCACATTTTGACAGTGAATATTTTATTAACCAAGAAATGTACACACTTCTTGTGAACATCATTGAAAAGTACAACTCAAACAGCTTTTTTCCGTAATAATCCGAAGTTACAGCACTTCCACGTGTGCTCCTGCAGTGACTCGCAGAATATCCATTCGATATTCGATTTCACGCCATGTATTCCGCAGCATTTCAGGTGTCACTGTTGCAATGACGGCCACAATCCTTTCCTTCAATTCATCAAGATCACGCACTTTGCTGGAGTACACGCGGTCCTTTACCATATCCCCACAAGAAAAAAATCGAGTGGTGTGATGTCAGGAGATCGCGGAGGCCATGAAATCGGCCCCCCGCGGCCAATCCAACGACCAGGAAATTGTTCATCCAGGTATCGCCGCACAATCGTTCCCCAGTGTGGAGGTGCACCATCCTGTTGAAAAATAACATCTGGTTGTCGATGTTCAAGCTGTGGTATAGCATAACATTGCAGCATGTCAAGGTACGTGATGCTATTCACCGACTGCTCTGTGAAGAAGAATGGTCCAATCACTTCATTGACAGTCAACGCGCACCACACATTGACCTTTGGACTGTCTCTAACATGTTCACGGACTTCATGAGGGTTCTCTGATCCCCAAATGCGACAGTTGTGTCTGTTCACACGCCCGGAAACATGAAATGTTGACTCATCTGAGAAAGAACGTGTTGTCCACATCAATTTTGTGCAGAATGAGCTCCGCGCATGCAAACCGTTGCGGTTTATCGTCGGGCTTTAGTTCCTGAACAATCTGAACTTTGTAGGCATACAATTTCAAACGCTTATGCATCACTTTCATCACCGTAGATCGTGGGACTCGCAATTCCAAGCTGGCGCGCCGAGTTGACTTCGTAGGGCTCCGTTGGAACGCATCTCGCACCTTCTCAATGACTTCCTCACTGACGGTAGGCCTACCAGCACCTTTCTTGTGGGCTACGCTTCCAGTGTCCTTAAACTGCTGATACCACCGCTTTATGGAATCCTTTCCAGGAGCAGGTTGTCCATATTCCAAGCGGAATTGCCGTTGAACTGCTATCACGGATTTCTGCTCATGAAACCAAAGAACGCACATTGCTTTCTGCTGCACGGTCGCCATTTTTGCGTTTTGTGTTCCTACGCCAAACAGTGCTGCCACCTGGTGGTGATAGTGACACCTGACAAACTGTTTGAGTTGTACTTTTCAATGATGTTCACAAGAAGTGTGTACATTTCTTGGTTAATAAAATATTCACTGTCAAAATGCGCTCAATAATTTATGACCACCCGGTATAATAATTTCATTGAAGTATTATAAATAAGTCTATGGATACAATACTCTACTAGATTGTGAATCAACTACTAAGAATAACTTTTATAACTTATCTAATCAAAAATGAAAGTGCTAACATCTTTAATAGAATTACTATTTCAGCAAAGATCACAGAAATTAATATATTCAGCAAATTGGATCAGAAAATCTTCACTAAATATAATTGTAACAGTGCTTAGGACAATATCTAGAAGTGAATAAACTTCGCATTATTTCCACCACTGCATCCAGGTTTGGGGCTGGACAAACTGTGTGTCCCAAGTTGTTGTTGCTGCTCTTCTTCCTCTTCCTCTTCACTCTCAATTCCAAGCAGGTCCTTATTCAGAGCATCATCTTCTGCGGCTGGAAGTCCATCATCCGTACTATAACCTTCGTGGTCGGAATCACTATCGTGCCCTGATTGCATTATTACAAGCATCCTCTCTGGTGTTAAATATCTGTCCATTTTCTAATAAAAACAATTTTAATCAGTAATTTCAATAAATGAAATGAATAAAGCAATTCTTTCACAATGAGTCTAACAATTGTTGATATTAAGAAAGTTCAAATTCAATACTAGGATGATATAGTTATAACTGAAATTAGCAAACCATAATTGTTGAATTCGATTTTCAGTAAGGGACTATAGGTGATATGTCATTAAATGTAAGAATTCTTACTAAGAAAAAAAAACATTCTAAAATTCACGAATTTTATAACTAAATAAATAAAGAACTGCGTTTCTATTCAAATTCTAGGAGACAATTTAACTGAAACTTGGCTAATAACAAAATATCAATAAAGATAAAAAGAAATACTTCTGCCAAAGAAAGAGGTTAATTTAAAAGCTGATATTTAATGGGCCATTAAAATCATTTACCTTTAAAATCCCTAAATAATATTTTTGATAATACGAGGCGTGTTTTTTAAGTAAGGTCCGTTTGAACATAAGTACACAACGAAAGGTTATTTCAAAAAAGTAAATTTATTTTTAGAAAGTACATACTTCACTCTATTTTTCGACATAGTTGCCAATTTTGTTCAAACACTTATCATACCTCTTAACCAATTTTAAAATACCCTCTTCATAGAAACTTGCCGCCTGCTCTGATAACCAAGAGTTCACAAGTTTTCACGTCGTTGTCATCATTGTAATGATTGCCACTGAGGTGATGTTTGAGGTGGAGGAACAGATGGTAATCGCTCGGCGCAAGATCAGGACTGTAAGGTGGGTGGTCTAAAATTTCCCAGCCAAAACTGCCCAATAAATCGCGGGTTTGATGTGCAGTGTGAGGTCTTGCATTGTCATGAAGGAGGACAATTCCCTTCGTCAGCATGCCGCGTCTTTTGTTTTGTATCGCTCTGCGTAGCTTTCCCAGGGTTTGGCAGTATGCTTCTGCATTGATAGTGGTTCCTCGTTGCATGAAGTCGACCAACAAACCACCATGCCTATCCCAAAACACCGACGCCATGATTTTGCGCTGGGACAGAGTCTGTTTGGCCTTCACCTTTACAGGCGAGTGTGTGTGTGTCTCCATTCCATGCTCTGTTGCTTCGATTCGGGCGTGATATGCGAAACCCATGTTTCGTCTCCAGTTACGATCTGACTCAAGAAGCCGTCACCTTCTTCGTTATAACGCGTCAAGAACTTCATCGCACACTCAAATCTTTGGTTTTTGTAGTCCTCTGTTAGGAGTTTCGAGACCCTTCGGGAGCACAGTTTCCTAAACTTTAGGTGTTCAGAAACAATGTTGTAAAGCACTGATCTCGACACGTCAGGAAATTCGTTTGAGAGACCTGTTATTGTGAAGCGCCTGTTCTCACGAATCTTCGCTTCAACTGAAGCCACCAAATCGTCTGTAATCAAAGAACGGCGACCGCAGCGGTTCTCATCATGGACGTTGTCACGGCCATCTTTGAATTGTCGTACCCACTTACGCACTTTGCTTTCTCTCATAACAGTATCACCGTACACTTCGCAAATCTGTCGATGAATTTCTGCAGCAGACAGCTTCCTTGCTGACAAAAACCGTATCACTGACCGAACCTCACACGCGGCGGGCGTGTTGATAGTCTTAAACATTTTGAAAGCACAGAACAGAACCGTACAGGTTAGCTACAGAGCTGAAATTGAGCACAGCTGTTCCCGAAGCATGCCGGTACACAACGCACGCGCTCGTTGCGATATGTGCGCGAACTACTAGTGTCTACAACAAAACAAACGTTACTTAAAAAACACGCCTCGTATATGCACTTTCAAGGATCTAATGAAAATTAATAATAGCAAACGCTATTCAGTAGTTCGACAATACGAATTTTCTTAATATATTCGCTACTCTAAAATATAAGTTTAACATTTTGAATATGGGATATGAAATCTGTGAAATAAATTTAATAACTTACTTATGTTTGCAGCGAATCCAACTTTTTATGTGAAAATAAATTAAATAAGCGATCTGTATAAACAAGAAATATTTCAAACAATAATAATATTCAATATAAATTAATTCTGCGATTATAATTTACATCAGTAATATTCAAAATATAATATATAAAAATGAATTATTTTGACCTGTACGCTGCAGCTGTTGTTGTAATCGACACTATAAAAGCAAATTTATAATAATACATTAGTAAGTTGTCTATAAAATATAACTCAACCTAAATTAGATAGTTTCATTAAATTTAAAAATTAAGAAAAATTATAAATTTAATTAATCATATTAATATTTAATAATCATAATAACCTGCTTTGACGGGAGTTCCAAGCTCAAGTAAACTCACGCTGAAGGAAGACTCTCGAATGATTCATCTTCATCGTTTTCTTCTTTATAACGAGGTCGATGAAATCGCAAGAGGAAATGACGTTTAGCATTGAGCAACGGGAGCAGGAGGATGTGACGTCTTCAATAAAGCAAGATTATTGAAAGGGTGTAGTTTTTATTGAAATTACTATATTTCTTTTTTTTTTTTTTAATAATTAATACATTAAATAGAAAGATTATCTGTTTCTGTGTTGGAATTTTCTTTTCCTCGTTGAGGGAGTGCAAATTTGATTTCGAGGTTATCTTTGTTCAAAACGTGGGAAATTTAAAAACTTGTGATGATATGAGTGCACGCCCTCAATAAGTCTTTAATATAATTTATTAATAACGTTTCCATAAATATATCTTCCTATAGCTCGAAAATTAATGTGTCACTTAAAATAAACAAGCAGTTTGGGTAGTCTGGCAAGATTTGATAATTATTTATACGATGAGATTTATGAAGTTTTTTTACGGAGCAGCATCGCCATTTCTTATGGGAGTAGAGTTATAAAAAGCATTTTTTATAATATGTTCAATAATTCACGTGCCTGTTAGAAACTATATGAATTAAAGGAGGATTTCTATTTTATAATAAAAAAAAAATTAGCGATTTAACATCAATAGATTTAGCATTATGGTGTTGTAAAATTTCAAGTCATGTTAGATCCCATAGAGAAGCCATTTGTGGCAGCAACAGGTTCCGCTCAGAAGTCGCTCTCTCTCGCCGGCATCGTCGGGATCGTCTGGAGGGGGAGGGGGTCTCGTCCAACGAAATGGCTTGAAGACTGCTCTTGCTTCTAACCATGAAACTGGGTACCTTTCGGGGCTGGGTATGCATTCTCGAACTAACACTGGCAATTCCCGAACTATTGAAATTGATGGAGCTGGTTCTCAGCTTGGCGGAACTCAGCATTTTTTTCTACGCCACAGCTTGGCCGGAACTCCGTTCTACGCCGCAGCATTTTTGAAGGAGAAATTGATTTCTAACATGACTTGTAAAACTTTTTTATTATGAATTCATAAATGATCCTTTTGGTTTGAAATTTTTTTGGAAATCTGAGAGATATTTATTTTTTGTATTATTCCCTTTCTTTTACGGATAGTATGTTTCAATATTTTTTGAAAAAATTATAAACACGTTTAATAGTTATACTCAAACGACATACCCAATTTCAATTTTTTTTTTCTAAATTTTTCAATGCAGGTTATGGAAAAATGTAAATAGCCAAATTTTAGGTAGTCTTATTTATGACAGAATGATGAAGAAAATTTTTAAATTCGTTTATAAATTATTTTTCTATGAATTTTCGTTTGAATCTACACCCAAGTGTAATTTGAGCCCCTTTATGAAAACACGTCACTTGATACTAGCCCCCTTCTGAAAGCACGTGATTACCTCCTTCTATTGCTGCTGACGGCGCGAACTTCAATATTGCGAAGCAATCAGCTGGTCTCAGACGAAAGGGATGTCTCAGAGCAACGGATGCCATTCACTGCCCGAGAGGTCAGAGATGTCCCTCAGTGGATTCTTCCCCAACCAGATGTAAATTACAACTTATTCGGTGGGAAAAAATCAAATTTTTTGGAAACCGAAATTAACGCACTTTTTAAGGTTTTTTTAGAAACCCTTCCTGATGGCTTCCACATATATACAGATGGGTCCAAATCAGAGGACAGGGTTGGCTGTGCATTCCTTATAGATAATACTATATTCTCCTATCATTTGCCAAACGAGTTTTCCATCTTCTCAGCGGAATTGGTTGCGTTAGCCAAAGCGTTAGAGTTCTGTTTTCAATATCCAAATTCCAACATTTGGATATTCTCTGATTCTCTGAGCGCTTTGCAATCGTTGGAATCTTTCAATTCTGAAAATCCTTTTGTCAAAAGAATCCAGGAATACCTCTATTTTTTGGATTCCCAACGTACCAGAATTCATTTTGTCTGGATCCCTAGTCATATGGGTATCCAGCAAAATGAACGGGTCGATAAGGCGGCAAAACACGCTATTACTCAGGTACCGATCTCGGAATTGCTGTCAATCCCCGAGCATTTACACCCGGTGATTTCCAAGAAACTCAAATCTTCTTGGCAGGAGTCTTGGCCTCTTAACCCAGCTAATAAACTTTTTGAAGTCAAGCGTTCCATCACACTGTGGTCATTACCTTGTCTAACAAATAGGCGGGAAGATGTTGTTCTTACTCGGCTTAGGATTGGTCACAGCCGTCTTACTCACATCCATTTATTAAAAAAAGAACCAGCTCCATTGTGTTCTTGTGGAGCAATGCTAACTATTAAGCATATTTTAATCCAGTGCCCTTTACACACTAAGCTACGACGCTCATTAGGGCTGAATCATTCCTTAGATTTTTTGTTGGGTAACAACCCCATAATTTTTAAAAAAGTGTTTCTTTTTTTAAAAATTATTCATGTTTTTAAATTCATATAATCATCTTTTTATTGATTTTGTATTATATATATTTGATCATCAAGTATAGGTTTCATTTAGTGCCATTTACACACAAATCATATTCATCAGTTTTTATTAGGCGACAACTCAAAAGAAATTAAATTTTAATCATCTATTTTATAGTCAGTTAGTGCCCTTTACACACTAATGATTTACACAGAACCTATACAAATATTTCTTATTACGGGAGAACCCTGGAGGAAAATGTCGGTTTTTTAAATTTATGAGGGTTTTTAAAATCTCATAGTCATAATTTTTATTGTTTTTCCACCATTGTCATTCACGTTTTTATGTGTTTTTTTTTTCCATCTGAATTTTTAAACTTTCTGTCGGGCGCAAAATGGCCATAGTAGCCGACGCCCTAAAATTCCAAGCAACCAACCAACCATTCACTGCAAAATTAGCACTCAGTTTTTTACTGATTATCAGAGAGTAATGAATATATAATAGCAAGATCATAAACCATCTAGTATTCTATTTTAATAAAAATTTTCTGTTTAAATAAAGAATTCCTATAAACTAACAATTTCACATCGATCTAGTCTGAGGATTACTCACTCTTATGTATAATTATGTTATGGTACACAATGTATTATAAAAATCATACATTACCTGGATTTTTTAAAACGCATTTTTTTCTTCTAAATTTGAACATTGATGTCTTTTATAATAATGTAGATTAAAATATGTTATATTACGATAACCGTAACACTGTAAAGAATTTAACAAAAATGACTAAATTGATATTGACATTAAATTTATCGCATATTATATATAGTAAATAATGGCTTTTAAAATAATATTTATTGATCTTTAAAAAACTGAATTTACAATAAATAAATTCATAAAACAGGATAATAAAAACGGAGCTTGCCACCTAAGAACTGAGTTTATTGAATTATAAAATATTTAATAGTGATAAATTATTTTGAAACAGAATAAAATGTTGATTTCAACAAGAATTCCGTTTCAAACTGAATATTTGGATGTATATTATATATGAAGTCTATTCATTTCAACATATCGCTCTTTAGGACTATCATCATTACGGCAGCAATTGAATTTTTGTTTCAGCAGTATAATTATAATTTCCTACTTATTAATATTGTTCACAGAAAGTTCATCTAAAATGAATCTTATTATAAAGCTGAAGCAAATCATTTAATAGTTGTTGATTGTTTGCTGCAAATTATTCTAATAACACGTCTCCACAGACTATGGCGAAAATTTATTACGTGCATCTTCAGCCGGCTTGTGAATATCCTCAAGTTATCTCAAAAATAGCAATCACCTTTTTGAAAGCTTTTGCTATCAATGCTCATTATTAACATTACATCTTATAATAACACTATAACAAGCGTTATAACTTTTCTAGATCTGATCACAAAAACAATTTCCAGAAAAAAGGAATAATTTAAACTTTATTTTAAATAAGAAGTCTATTTAGGTTAGTACAGTAGTACATTTAACCAGAAGCTCATTATAACACGTCCGAGTAGGTCGCCATTCTCATATAACGAAATTAAATAACGAAACTGATATTAATTGAATTTGGGTTCATTAATTTTAAATACAGTATCATTCATGCAACTAATGTGCAACAATCAGCTATGTTGCATGGCCATTTAATTTTCCCCGTGAAATTTACTACCCGAATTGACAATGTCTCCTTCCTAATTACTACACATTATTTGCCCTTCCCAGATGAAATACATTGCATTTTCTGGGTTATAAATTGCTATATATTTGTTTGTTCTGAAAGCATTTATAAATAAGTTCATTAAATACAACGTGTGTGCTTTATAATTTTAATTACTTCTTACGATGCAACAGGATGAAACAAGGATGATGTGAGAATTAGCCGGCAGTCATTTGTACACTGATTAAAGTTTAAAATGAGGGTATTTATCACAGCAGCCACACAATGGCAGCACATATCAATGCTTTGAACTCGTCTTCAAACGACTACAATCAACACCACCTAAAGATAAGGCCTAAAGCTTAATTTCCATGCACGCGTTTTGGACGCATTTATAACTGCGTCTCGACGCAGAAAGCAAATGTGCATCTGGACGCACCTAGACGCACATTGCAACAACTCTTAACGCATTTAATTCGTACGCAAGTATCAGTTTCCATGCATGCGTGAAGTCTACGCAGAAAGTTCAACTGCGCATGCGTCATGAGTTTGTTTTGCAATTTTTCTCGTTAGAGGATGAAGCTTTTCTCTAACCATCATGGCCACCACCTTTTATCATATAATATTGGCCGATTAAAAATTTCCCCGATCAACATTTCTTCAAATTCTCTTTCTTCAGCCATGTTGTAGCGAAACGACGACTGGATTGAACGTCTTTTGTTAACAAAGCAAGTGCGCTTGCGCAAAACAATCATGTGACCTAGAAAGATTTGAGACGCATTTACAAGTGCGTCATGAAGTATAAAGCCTATCTACTTCACTTTTCTGCGTCCAGACGCATGAACTCCATACGCACGTCAACCAAGACTCGGAGACGCAGATATCTGTTTCCATAACACGTGCGTCAAGACGCACCAATTTATGCGTCTAAACGCAGAGGCGCAGTTAAAAACGCATGTATGGAAACTAAGCTTTAGTACCAACACCTCCTAGAAAGAAAGCCAAATAACTGAAACGTCATACATTGTTACATCATCATATTTCTACCATTGTTAACCGTATGTCTTATCAATAATAAGCCTTAAATTTGGTCGACGTATGATGATGTAACAATGTATGACGTTTCAGTTGTTTGGCTTTCTCTCTATAGTTGCCGCCACGTAAGTTGAACGATCTTTTTGACATGCGCAATATGTCTTCTCATCAATATGCTTTGTCTGGATTTTACCCATGATGCACTTGTTTTACTATAGTAATGGTAGAGATATCGTTGAAACGTGGAAAGCCTATTAAAAGTAGTGATGTCTGTTGGATCCGGATCTCTGATCCGGATCTGAAAATATCCGGATTCGGATCTAGAAATATCCGGATCCGGATTTCGGATATCGGATCCTTTCGCTGGATGCGTATTAAGACTAATTAGGACTTAAGAGGACTAGGCTATCACTTAATAAAAGCATTTATAAACTGCTTTCAGAAAAAGTTTGCATATACACAATTTCCTGATATAGGATCCGAATTTCGGATCTCGGATCCAAGATCCGGATCTCAGATTTCTGACCAAGATCCGGATCTAGGTCCGAAAAAAAGATCCGGATATCCGGATCTTGACATCACTAATTAAAAAGTCATAATATAAAACAAATTGCCTTCGAGTCGACTATTCTGCGTCATTTTTTAATTTATTAATTTCATTTATTAATTTTATTTATCTATTTAAAAGAAAAAACGAAAATACATATAAATACGAAAACAATGTTTCGAAAACGAAAGCGGACATTTCATGGAATAGCTAAGCGATTTACTTCCTGTTAACGTCTATTGGCTGGCGTTAGAAATGACGTCATGCTGTCGTTCAACTTATGTGGTGGCAGCTATAGGAGGTGTTGTTAGTACTCGGTGAGCACTGCGTCATCAAATTGAGACAGACAATAGAACTTTCATTGTCTGTCTCAGTTTCATGACGCAGTTCTCACCGAGTACTAAGGCCTTATCTTTAGGTGGTGTTGCTACAATGCAACGAGATCAAAGAAAGAGTAGAGTGGAAATACACTGATCATTAATGCCACCACTATGAAGCAGTGATAACTTACATATGGGGACCACAACTGTTTATATTTGATCTCAACTGTCATGTCTGACGCCAGTTACGTTGCTCAGATAAATAACATAAGCTAAGTTTAGACTAAATTTATTTCCTGCATACAGCATCATGATAATTATGATTGTAATAAACCGAATACTTATTTTCTTATTTTCATATTTCAGGTTTTGACTATCAATTAGCTTCAAACATGGCGTCGTTATTTCCACGCTAGTAATTTTAATCTCGTTGCTATAAATGTCGTTCTGAGGAATCAACGATTATATATTATATACAACGTTGTAGTGCCCGGCCTAAAGTGCACTAAAAACACAGCACCAGTGTTATACCAGCCTTGTATAATGCCCGGATAAATATTAATAGTCAAGTCCAGTGATCATATAGCCTTCAATAAGATAATAACGTTGTGCAATAACCCTAACCACAGGTTGTTAATTGTGTGTTCCACTAATCCAAAAAGTTCCATTGAGTGACTCGACTCCCACTCTTATTACCAACATGCATTTACAGATGCATCAAACACAGGAGAGATACTACCAATAAATTTTAATCAAAAATTTATTGAATGCAAAAAAATTTCAAATTGAAATAAAATACGGGTTAGTGGATTAATTTTTAATTCCTATATGCAAAAGCGCTTACAAATGAAATAAAACATTTCTTAATAAAGATAAAATCAAGTAAATTAATGCAGTTTCTAATTTTTTATCTAAATCAATCTCAATTAACCACCTGTTTATGCCATTTGAAAATGGTGTGCTCTAAAACTTGAATAAACTTGAAGAAAACTTCAGCTGGAACATAAAGAGAACCAAAATCATTAAGTTTAACATTAAAAGCTTTAAACTGGGTGGAGAGTTCATATGTTTCATTTACTTTGAACTACTGTTAATTTATTTTGATAGTCAATGCAGTTAGGGTTTGCCAGCACTTTTTTGCAATCCAGTCAGATATTTAAAATATAGCACTTTTTCCAAAACAATTTCGAATTCTGTAATTTGTGGAAATGGTATTTGACTGGTATCAAACTGAAAAGTGTCCATAGTACTGTCAACAATTAAATTTGTATTATCTCGTTTTACTTTACCCTCAATATCTGAGAAAGAAATTAATAAGCTGTCAAATGTTATTACCAGTTTAGAGTTGGTGAATAATCCATAGCATGTTTAAAGGATGCTTCAAATTTTGAACAGGTCGGATTCATTCTAAATCTACCATGAAAACGAATAACTGAAAAGAAATTTTCCAACCTATCTTGATTTAATCGTGATGTGAGCAGATAATCTACATCAAAGTTAATATGTATATCATCCCACAATTGCAAGGCTGCTGATATAGAAATTTTTAAACCTTTTAATGTTGGGAAATACACAATGTTGTGTATTTATGTTCTGGCCAAATTATTATGACCACCCCCTTAATACAGTGTTGGGCCACCTTTCGCTCTTATTACTGCTTGCATTCTTCGGGGCATGAATTCTATGAGATGTTGGTAGGATGTAGGAGGAATTTGAGGCCAACTCTGAAGAACTGCACCTACCAATTCCTGCAGATTTGATGGTGCTGGATCCCGCTGCCTGATGGCCCGTTCGATCTCATCCCACTGCCTGATGGCCCGTTCGATCTCATCCCACAAATTCTCAATGGGATTGAGATCTGGCGACTGTGCAGGCCAACGAAGCAAGGTAGATTCTCCGGCATGTTCTTCGAACCATCTGAGGACGATGCCAGCCTTATGACAAGGAGCATTGTCCTGCTGGAAGTATCCATCCCCGTCAGAGTACACCATTAACATAACGGGATATATACTTGATCTGCGACAATACTTAAATAATCTTGGGCACGCACACGTCCATGCAGAGGAATCAAAGGACCAAAACAATGCCAAGAAAACATCCCCCAAAACCATAATACTGCCGCCACCAGCTTGAAGTGTTGTGGCGATGCAGGTGGGGTCCATGCTTTCGTGTTGTTTTCTCCATATTCTAACCCTGCCATCTGCATGATGCATTTGAAATCGTGACTCATCGGACCACATGACCCTTTTCCATTCATCTACTGTCTAATCCTTGTGCTCCTTGGTGAACTGGAGACGTCTGCTCTTGTTCAAGGCTGACAGTAGAGGCTTTCGAACTGGTCGTCGGCTTCCATAGCCTAAACGGTGTAATGAGCGGCGAACAGTTCGTTCAGAGTCGGTCACAGTTTGTCCTTGAATAAGATTTGCCGCTATTTGACCCACTGTTGCTCTTCTGTCGCCCTGGTCAACTCTGGCCAATCTCCTTTCAGCTCGAGCATTGAGGATCCTTTGACGACCACCTCAGCTTGACGTTGAGAGCCGGTTTTTTGCTTGGTAGTCCACTCTCTGTAAACATTAATAACTGCTGCTCTTGAATACTTCACAAGTTCGGCTGTTTTGCTGATACAGGTTCCGACACTGCGCGCGCCGACGATCATCCCGCGTTCAAACTCAGTTAAATCACGTTTTTTGCCCATATCGTCGCAAAAATCACAGTGCAAGTGATGGTTCACCTCACCTGCATTCCTTTTTTATAGCCCTCTAGCCCTCTAGCGACAGCGCTGTGACGCAATAGCTCATTTGCCTAAAACTGTCAAGTGATCATAATAATTTGGCCACTCAGTGTAAATGTTGCTATCAAATTTCCACGATTTCACTTTTTCCAAAAAATTTACTAAAAATATCTTATGGCCAAAATTAATTGAAAATGGCTTGGCGGTTTTCTGTATTGCAGAATTCATTAGAAGCATTTACTCAACAGTTACGGCAGCTCTAGATGGTAAAACACCATAGGAATGAAAAAGCATAATGTTGCTCCTAATGAATGACTAAAAACTTGTGAAGTCATTGATGCATTCATACTTGAAAAATTTTGGAGATATATAATGTTTGAAAGAAACTTTTGGTACTAGTCGAACCTGTTGTTTCGAAGCCATTTTAACAAAATTAACAACATGCTCCCATTTAGTAACATTATCACCCATATACAAGTCATATTTTTTAAAATTATTTCCTGAACACTTTAATAAGTGGGGAGGAAAAATAAAAAGAAAACCTTTTTGTTGTCATGAAAAAACCAAGGATTCTCAACAGACACATTTAACATTTTGGCAACACCTCCGTTTCCAGAGTCATGATCACAAACAACAGCTTTCACTAAAAATCTACTGTTTTGAACTAAAATGACAGCTTCTCAGAAGTGTAACCAACATGGTTCCTAAACAACCTGCTGCCATCAAAAAAATATCCTTAGTGTTGCTTCCATTTCTTCGAATAATCCTGTAATCATAAAAACTAAAGCATGCCCACCTTGTTATCTCGACCTTCCTAATTGCCCCAAATCCTCCACACGTACAATCTTATTTTTTATCATAGGCAAATCCGTATTTAATAACCATCTCATCAAAAGTTATGATACAGCACCCGTTTCTGTGCCAATGATTTTGCGTGGACTACCAGAGAGGAGGATATTACATCACGAAAACCAGTATCAGTATCAATAAATGACAGCCATCTTTTCAGAGTTTTTACAGCTGGCAATGTGAAACAAAGATTGGAACAATCTTGAAGTTTTAGAGCTGCTAAAGTATAGAGTAAGTAATTGTTTTTTTCCCTTTCCCCTTTCCAATTCCATTTTTTTGATGCACTTATGTCAAACTGTGATATAAAAAAAGATCTAGCAGGCTCCTTTACATCTTCACGGCATCTTTTGATTAGTTCTGACATGCTATTAATTTTTTCAAGTTATTTAAATGAATGCTGTATTTTTGAAATTTGCTTCCTAGATCTATGTAGGCTGACCTGATATTTTTTTTCAGTTTCGTGTGCATACTTTTTAATCTTTTCGAAGTTTTCGCTTAATTGGAGTTTCGAAAATTATTGGATTTTCTTGAGGGTTCTCTTCAGTGATTTTTAGTCGCTTCAGTGGTAGGGTCGCTAACATAGATGATCTTTTTGTTCCTAAATAGTAAGTATATCATACCAGAACTTGTACATTTGCTTAATAATTAATGGCATAATCAATTCCGACATACTGTATTCTGAAGAAGAAGAAGCTTGTGATTTTGCATCTTTGAAAAATTCACCCCCAGTTTGAAACTCTGGTTCAAATTCATGAAGATATGAAATTTAACAATTTTATAATTTCAGTGAAAGAATGTTGTGCTCTGGTAACTCAATTATTGCATTTCCTTATCTGCTAGTTGTGGTAGTGATGACTCGGCCTTTCACACGAAATAGTGGACCTGACATTTTCTGCGTTTTCTTATGGTTGCTAAGTAACTGATGATGTTGACGTGGACTTTGGATACTTGTTGTCCATGATGATGAAAAGATTGTTGGAACCGCACTTTTCAAGAGTGTGTTTTTTCATGAGGATTATTTTATTGATCTGCTGTAAAATGAACAGCACACATCTGATGATTTCTGTGTTGTGCTTGAAATTATGATCCAAAACATCTCGATGTTGAGAAGCTATCAGTCACTCTCTGCATCTGAAAGTAACACTTATTATACTGGTCAACATTGAAATATTTACTGACTTAAAAAAGTTTTTTTCTGTAGTATTTTGGTGTGCTAAATACGAATTTAACCATTAAAAAATTTTATTGGTTCTGTTGTGGTGATAAACAAAAACTATTGTTTCCGTACGTGAAATTTATATTGTTATAATTAACATTGTTGAATTAGATTCAGTAAGAATAATAATATACGCGAGAAAACAAATCGAAAATGTAATTAGAAAGTCAACACTTATTATTGTTTGCTCCTTTTGAATCAATTTTGTATTATTCTTTAGTTTATTAAATATACAAAATTATGAATCCTTAGTTTACGGTAATTGGAACACTCAAGTAGGATGTGGCCGACAGTTTCCGGCGCCCCGCATATACATTTATCCGATGGGGAGATTTTTATCTTGTGTAAGAAACTTTTAATAGGTGCGTGGCCGCTTCTTAGTCTAAAAAGTAAAGATCTTTGGTCGAAGGTAAGCCATTTCGGTGTACCTTTTTTATTTGCCAAGAGCGTAGGTCTAAGGTTCTTGTAGTGGCCGCCTCTGGGATCGGCGCACCAGTCATCGTTCCAGAGCACCATGAATTTGCTGTTGATGTAAGCTTTCAAGCTTTTGGGGTCGATGTGAGATTTCCTGGCGGATCTTTTGGAAGTTCTAGCCCAATTGGCTAGGTGGTCTGCTACTTCATTGCCCTTAATACCTTTGTGGCCCGGGATCCAAAAGAGGCTGATGGAATAATTAGCTAAAGAAAGTGATTCAATAAGAGTTACTATACGTCTCAACACATCACGGTGAAACCATCTGCCCGAGTCCATGGATTTTCTAATTGCCGTGATTGCACTTTTGGAATCAGTGATGATTAGGTATTTAGTAGGTGGTTGTAGGGTTAGGTTTAATTAGGAGCACATGTCCCAGCAAATTACTAACCCCTTTACCGTTGCCAACATCCTCTTAATAGCTCGGGGAGGAAAGCGCATAAAGCGGAGAAATATATTTTCCCTCGTCCAATTTCTCCAAGATACGAACCTTCTCGATAGAATCCTCGGCCCCGTCAAGTTCACGGATCCCCCCAGTGACTCGAACTGATATATCGCTTCTGTAATTGAACTCTACTAAGAAATCAGCTAGTCCCCTCATTGGAGGGAGATGAAAGCTGCACTGAACTGAACTGAACTGAATTGAATCCTTAGTTTATTTTGTATTAATTTTGTATAAATTATGAATCCTTGTTGGGTCCTTCCAGAACAACAGGTTCTCGTTTTGTAGATGTTTCATGTAGTTCATTTTCTAGCCGAGCAAGGAAATTGCACTACTTGCGGAAGGAATGGACTTGCAGACAAAATGTAGGATTGGGAGAGAAGAATATTCAGCACCAAGCTCTAGTCGAAACTCAAAAAATCCTACTATCACCCCTGCACATCACATTAGGTTTGATGAAGAACTTCTTGAACGCCACAGATCGGACTTCGCTAGCTTTCTGATACCTGCATGAAAAATTACCTGGACTCAGCGAAGCAAAGATTAAAGAGGTCCCTAGTTTGTCTACTATGTAAGAGAAAATAGCTGTCCAAATATAAGCAGAATCAGTCCAGTGGTTCCAGAGATATGCACATTTGAAGCTTGGCTGCTTTTCACTGCGTAACATTAAAAACACTCTTGGCAACTTTTCTAAAAAACTTTATTACTTTGTGACGAATTGTCACAAATCAATATTTTTTTTCCAAATGTTCACCATTCCATCTAGTTTAAGGAAAAAATGCTACATTTCTCTCCACACAATTTATTTAAGCATATATTCCATAATTAGAAAAAAGAGTCACACATTTCGTCTCACGTTCAGAAATTTTTTTAAAGTTGATCCCCATAATGAATTCCTTTGAAATTTTTATAGTTACACATCTGAACTTTAAACAGTTAAAAATTGGTTATGTGGAATTGATTGGAAGCACTGAATATTTTCAAGGTAATGAAATCAAAAGTTAAATAAAAACAAAAAGTGATGCTACCCTAATTATTTGTAGAAGATGCATATACATAAGATAAGAGATATCGGGCATATTTCTGAATAATGAACTACATGTTCTTAATTACATTTTTTAAAGTTTTCCCATTTCTCCGCAATAAGTTCGCTAGATTTTTTAGTGAGTTTGTATGTTCGACCTGTTACAGTGCATATGTCAACTGTACAAAGTACATGGGTAAATGGCACATAACAGAGATCATTTTTCGACCAATAGAAAAATGGAGAAGGTCCTTTTGGGTGCATAAACTTTACAGCAGCATCACCTTCTTCTGTATAGACACTTTCAACAAGTCCTGTGTACCAGCTATCATCGTAAACACAAGCCATATATGAATTTTGTATCACTTAAGGTTGTTTGTCATCCACAGATGGATCAAACCAAGTAAATACTCTGCAGCAAAACATTTGAGTTCGGATTCAGACTTCTGTTTTCAAGGATGGATCTCTACATGGTTCGAAATAATGCATGCGGCGAGTGTCTGCAATTGTTCTGGCTCTGGCAAACCTATTTGATAGGAGTGCTCGTATTTTCAACATAGAAAAATATTGATTTTTCAATATTTTTTCACACAGAATTAAATTTACATTAATGCACTTGTAATTTGCTTAGACAACAGTTGCTGCAAACTTGCTTTGGTGACTAACCGTTTCACGTTGCCACCAATTCCATCACATGGAGATTTGCCATGTGATGTCGCAAAAAATCATTCTGCGTGATAACACAGATTTAAAAATGATCAGGGCGTCATGCAGGAAAGTGAGGTTGGAACTGTTTACTGATTTAATTCTAAATCTTTCAAAAATGACAGACTTTTATACTGAATAAAATTTTCATTTTAACTGATTTATGGTTTAAACTGAATGTCCTAAATGTCTGTAAATAAATTTCAACAATTTCAGCACGTGTTTTTTCTTTTTTCGATGCTCTCTTTAGGGTTAATTATTATCACAGAGCTAGAAAAGAGAATTTTTTATATAATTATTTCGTAATTATTCTTGTTGGGAGAAACATATCTGCAGTATAGATGTTATAGAAACAAGTGTTGTATTTTTATGGATTTAATTTCCATTCCCTATTCAAACAACTTGCACTTTCATAAATATTCTCACACACCCTTGCACAGATAAATTTTTTTAATAGTCATTTCATCATACCTCAGTTAACAACTGCCAAAATTATATTAAAGTATGTAGTTTATCAGTAAATAATGTTATATTATAAATTAACTGTAGAATACAGTTTAATAATTTCCCTTTTTTAACCTTTTAAAAATAGATATTTCTTTTGATAAACTCTAATACTTTTGTATATTTTGAAAAATATTTATTTCTTCTTAGCTGTTTGAATTTTTTTCAACAATTCTTATGTTAAAATAAAACTAAACATACTTTATTATTTATTTATTTACAATTTATTTACAATTTTACAATTCATAATTCACAATTTACAATTACAATTGTTTACAACAGTGAAGAACAAAAAATTAAGTTAAGTTAAATATTATTAAGAAATTATTAGCATTCAAAATCAAAATTTTTTATTAACAACCATTATACAAGACAATTTATTTTACAATTATATAATAAAAATTTTCCGGATAAAATGGACAGTAAAAGAAATCAGTAAATCCGACTTGCAAAAGAAATAAACCTGTAAGTCTCACATATAAAGTCATTTAATTCGAAAATTAAAAATTTGTTTCTCGATAAATCCATTAAAAATATTTTATGGAATAAATAAAAAAGCAAAAATTATCAATCTCTAGATTGCAAATATATAATTTTTAATAATAATAATTAAAATTTATACCTAAGCTCTCCCATGTAAAACTTAATAATAATAATAATAATTTACAATTTAATTTGATTTCCCAATTAAAAATTTTTCATTAAATCAAATTAAATTGTAAATTATTTTCATCCCCACAATATTTTATAGTTAATAATAATAATGTTAAAATAATCTAAAATAATTAAAATTTATCCCTATGCTCTCCTATTTAAAACTTAAAAACTATCCCTGTATGAACTTTTCATTCATAAACCAAAAATTCCAGGTAAAATAATAATACATATATCAGGAAATGTGTGCATTTCTTTTGCAAAGAAGGCAAGGAAATTAAGATTAATTATGCATAGTGAATTTTTAAATTTAGACAATTTTTTTAAAGACTTAGACATTATTAAATGTAATTTTTTTATGCCATATAGAAAATTAAATTAAGTCTTATTATTTCATACAAGTTGAATTTCATCTAATAAATAGATTGAAATGTTAGAATATAACATATCATTGGAATTTTAAAATATTAATTTCTGATCACAATCAGAATAATAATGAATTTAAGAAATGTTTTTATTAATAGTTTCCTGGCATTTGCTTTTTATAATGGTGGGTGTAAAAAAATCTACATTACTTTGAGGAACCATTACTACACATTTGGGCATGAACCAAGAAACAGTTCCTATTTATTACCATACAAACAGGAAGATCACAAGGTATACATTTCCAAAAAGTTTTAGATCCCTTACATACTCTGCACTGTAATCTTTTTTCCCTATAGTGTGGAAAGTGTTTGAGATCCCGATCTTTGGCTGCTGATGTTGTAGGATTAGAATCATACTCACATTTTAAAAGCTGTGAACATAGTTCACTCCGGAAGAGCTTCTGATCATATTTGGACCCTCTCTTTAACTCTGCTACTTCTGGATAGAGCTTTTGTAGAGCACGGAATATAATGTAAGAATTAACAATGGCGATATCAATACTATGAAAAAATAGTGTCTTCCACCAGCGCAACACATTGTAACTCTTTATCAGATGATCTGACAAATCAACTCCGCCCATGTATTTATTATAATCATCAATTGCCAAAGGTTTCGGAATTTCTATCCTTCGCATATTACCATTTACCTTTTGATACCTTTTCGCTACCACATAACCTTTAGCTTTATGGATAGTTAATGCTATTGTAACAATCTTTGTATCTTTCCACTGTTGATACAAAATATTGTTTTCCATCTTACTGCTCCTCTTACTGCAGCTTTCCCCCATTTGGTACAGTTACGTAAAGCATCAGGAAACTGTTTCCTAGTTTCACGACACGTCCCACATCCCAATATTCCAACATTCAGTAAATTCTTTAACAGTGCAGGAGATGTATAATAGTTATCGGTATATAACCTATAGCCCTGATTTCGTAATTTTTCAGTTAATGACATGATTACGTCATATCCGAGGCTATTTGAACTGAATTTCTGGGAGGCTCCAGTATACACAGAAAATTTCCATGTGTGTACAGTCAAAGAATCTGCCAGAACCCAGAGCTTGTAGCCAAAACGAACTGGCTTATCCTTTATATACTGCCTCATTCCAGATTTTTTTGAATATGAGAGAACCATACGTTCATCACCTGATATACAATAGGGTTGATAATACTTTCTACAATTTGCACAAATTTTATCTAAAAAAGCTCTAATTTTCCTAAGGGGATCAGAATTAGGCTCGGCAACAGGATCAACCACGTGAAGGAAGGCCATAAATGCCTTGAATCTGTCACGGGACATTGCACGTTTAATTATCTCCCGCCCATAAAACTCATCGTTACTCCAGTAAGAGTCTATTGTTGGCTGTTTGATCATCCCCATGTAAATTATAATTCCAATCATCCTGTATATTTCCTCAATTGAGGCTATTCTCCAAGCTCCATGCTGATCAGCATAGGATTGCTTATTTTAGATAAGTATAAACCCATATGCATTTGTATGATCGACGATTTCTCGTACGATCTCAAAACTAAAGAACCACATAAATATGCTCATAGGAGTTAATGATTGCAAGAAACTCTTAGTAGGGATTTGCCCCACATGGACACCAGCAGTACGACTGGGCTTAAATGGAAAATCATTCAAATTTGGGCCATTGGGATCTTCATCATCATATCCCTCATGCACAATGTAATCTTCTGAATGCAGCTTCTTCCTACGCTGCCTTGGTGTACTAGAATAGAATAAATACAAGCAGTGTAAAAATTTTCTAAAAATAGAGGTGTGTTTAGATAATAGTGGAATGAATGTTTATCTGAGCACCGAATTACAATAAAAATGCAAAATCTCTAAAGTAAATTCTAACGTATTAGACTATGCATGTAGTAAATACAAACCATGAAGTTCCTCGCTGCACTAGATCCTGGTGCTGGGTTGTCCAAATCTAGCAGAGGCATTTCAGGCGGGCTATCATCCTCCATATCATCCTCCTCATTTGCGTTTTCATCTTCAGAGATTTCCTCTTCGAATGTAGTAACCCACTCATCATCATCCAGTAACACATTTTGGCTGTGATCCGTTCCCAATGCTTCTACCATCTCTTTGGCAGTTAAAAATCTTTCCATTTCCTATTAATAATAGAAATTTTAGAAACTGCATTAAAAATAAGAAAAGAATAATAAACTATAAACATACACACACAGGGAGGGATGGGAGGGGGGTTCAGTTTGCTGTCAAGGATAGAAAATATTCATTTGAAAGCAGCTGCTTCATTTTTTCAGAATAGGCAGTTATTGTATAAAATAAATTGCAATTTAACAATGTTTTCAGCTACAATAGGGTATTCTAAAACCTTAAAAATCTCTCATATACATCACAAGTTGTTTGTTATTGTTTCAACATAAATAAATTCATTACCATCAAACTGGAAAAAAAATTTTGGATAAAATTAACATAACTATGAATACACTATTTCACTCTGTATATTCTGAAAAGGTAGGAATGTACAAATGGCACTTATACAGAAACTTGAAATAATTTTCCTGAAGAAAATATACATTGTGACAGTATATTTGATTTTTAAAAAATGCTGTTAATTCAGCAAATGATTTATTATCATAAACCTTGAAAAGAATTCTCATTTAAATATAATTGTTTTAACATAAGTAAAATTATAACTAGCAAACTGAAATAAGAAACTTTTGTTTAAAATTAACAGACTTATGAATGATATTTCAATATCTCTATAGTAATATAGCAGGAATAGAAGAGGAAAATCCAAATAATCCATTCATGATTTTAGACTGCTTGTGATGAAAGTAATGTATATCTACTACAAAAAATAGATATTTTTATGTAAACACTTTAAAAAAATTCTTTCATATAAAATGCACATTCTTTATAGCATATTTAAACTTTAGAATTAGCTTTTCATTCATAAAATGACTTGTGAAATTTACAAAATGATAATCTGTAATGTATGTGATTTTCTAAGGGGGGGGGGGGTGATAACTTATCCTACATAATGAGGCATATAAAACTAAGGTTTACTATAAAATCTTTGTAAGAAAAAGCAAAAATTGGAAACATATACTTACTATATACAATACTCATTTCCAAAAAAATTGGGACAGTGCAAAAATATATAGAAAAAACAAAAAGGGATGATGTAACAAAACTTTCTCGCGAATACAAAATAGCAGATACGTTTATGAAATGACATAAATATACTGTGTGCACCAAAACATTTTGTATCGTGGCCGGGACGTTCATTTTGAATGGGGGTGTTGCAACACGTTCCAAAATAGTAGGGACATACGTTGTAGAAAGCGCCGTTAGTAGTGGAACCTTCCGAATTGTTCGGGAATAATCTAGAATGATGACGTCGTACTACATTCCGTATAAATAACAGTAGCCATCCGTCGTTCAGTTAACTTATTCGGAACGATGGGTCGAGGCAAGTCAGTTAGCGAAGATCTTCGTGTTCGAATCATTCAAGAATTTACAAACAACGTTTCTCAGCGTGCAATAGCCAGAAGATTTAACCTGTCATCATCTACAGTACATAATATTATCGAGCGCTACCGAGATAGTGGTGAGATCACAGTTCGGAAAAGCCAAGGTAGAAAACCTATTCTGAATGCTCGAGCTCTTCGGATCCTCCGACGTCACTGCGTCACGTATAGGAATGCTGCGTTTACGGACATAGCCACTTGGGCCCGCGATTTCTTTGGGAAGCCATTATCGTTGAATACTGTACGCCGGTGCATCCACAAATGCAAACTTAAGTTATACTGTGCACAACGGAAGCCATACATCAACAAACGACAGCAACGTCGCCGTCTGATATGGGCTCGAGCCCATCGCAATTGGTCCCAAGCACGCTGGAAGAACATATTGTGGTCCGATGAATCAACCTTTACGATTGTTTACGGAAATAATGGACGCCCTACACTCCGGACCAAAGACGAAAAGGATATTCCCGCGTGCTACAGGCGTTCGGTACAGAAACCACCGTCTGTCATGGTCTGGGGCTGTATTAGTGGCCATGGAATGGGAGACTTGCACATCTGCAATGGCACCGTCAATGCTGAAGCGTATATACAGATCCTGGAAAAAGCTATGGTGCCATCTAAGAGGCGCCTGTTTGGACGACGTCAGTGTATATTTCAACAAGACAACGCCAGACCGCATAACTTCTGCATGGCTACGTCGGCAGCGCATTCGTATGTTGGATTGGCCCCCTTGCAGCCCGGATCTGTCGCCTATAGAAAACGTTTGGCGTATTATTAAACGAAAACTACGACATCGACAAGCCCCGGACAGTTGAACAGCTGAAAACCTATATCCAACAGGAATGGGACAGAATTCCGGTTACGGTGTTAGAAAGATTGGTGTCATCGATGCCCAGAAGATTACAGTGTGTCATCAAGAGGAGAGGTGACGCCACACCGTGGTAAACGCCGTGCTGTCCCAACTTTTTTGGGAGTGTGTTGCACGTGCCAAACAGGAAAACCACCTGTATCTTTCTTTAAGCATATAAGATATGTGATCCCATGTCTAATTTATCGTTTATGTATTGTAATGCGTTGAAATAAACGGCAATACAATAATCCAAACAAATGTGTTGGAGTTCTTCTTATATGTTGCACTGTCCCAACTTTTTTGGAAATGAGTATTGTAAAATTTAAATAAAACAAATCCGAAAAAAATGCGATGGAAAAATTGGAAAAATTACCGCCTTCAACAAAGTTTTTCCTGAAAACGGGAAAATGAATTTTAAAAAATCAACAAATAAATATCTTGACTGAAGTTTTTTAAAATTTTTTACAACACAAATTTATGTATACTTACCAAATTCAATGAAGCAGTAAAAAAAAAACGCACGTGGATATCTGCGACGGTATGAGTAGAAAATATGAGCTTCTCTCTTTGTTATAGCGAAGAGGAGGGAAGGTCAAGTTGCTCTTGACCTTTTATAGGGGCTAAGCGTGTGCATGTGACGTCATCAAATGAGCGAAGTTTTTGAGGGCTTCAATTATCAAACCAATATAAAAATAATTCATCTGATTTTATACAAAAAATTAATATATAGCAATTAAGGATAACTAAGCCTTCTTTTAGTTTTAATAAAATCAATTTCTGAGGCACAGAATTCTGTTCACGAGGTTATTCTTCCAAGAATTGCGAAATGGGCGCGAAGTAATTGCACATGCTTCTGTAAGTCAAAATTTTTATTATTTTTAATGTTTTTTCTCGCTTTTTCAATCGTAATAAATTATACACGCATGTCACATTATTGTAATGCAATATTAATTTTCGTAGGACATAATATATATTCCTCTGAGCTTAGTAACATTGACCTTTTCAACCTTAGGTTAAGCACTGTTAGATGGGATTCAAAAATTAAAGTTATATTATTTTCATAGTTTACTTTTAACTTTAAATACATACAATAAATAAAAAAATGCTTCTGATTCGAATAAAATTATAACTATCGTTGTATAATCACTTGAATTCGAGTAAGACGTTTTTTAAATTTCGCACGCTAGTAAACTATCTGTGTCCTCGTCAGTCTGGAAACAGTTAAGATTGAGAACTAATTCGACATTACTCTGGCTCAGTAGTTTGAAGTTTAAAATCAAAAAATAGCATGTGTTTTTCTTCGAAGTTTTTGCGATCTTGCCGATAAAATTTTTTCTCCAAATTCGATATGTATAGATGTTTTTAGTTTCGTATTCTGTCACACCCATCAACTTCAAAATCGATGAGCTGACAATAACCAATAAAATCTATCATTAAAACCTATTAATTACATGTACTAAGGCTTGAATATTTAATTAGCAACTTTTTTTTTTTTTTTTTATCAGTGACTATTAGATGACATTTTTAGGTACATATTCTGTCACTAGATGGCGCTCATCCCTTTATTTTATCTCAAAGATAAATCCAACCTTTTATTTTTTTTCCTCCAGTGAATATTTCGTAATTTAAATAAATACAATTTTATTTTTTAATTTTTTTTTATAAATAAGTGATTTTATTTGCATACGAAGAATTCTTATTAAGTAGCGGAAGAATGGAGCTACTTATTGTTTTCACAATGTCCGTCTGTCTGTCCGTCCGTCCGTCCCCTTCATAATTTCCGCATTTTTTGAGATAGAAGGTTGAAATTCAGAATGTAGCTTATTATGGGCATGGGCACCTTCACTATTTAATTTGGTTTTGATTGGCCCACTGGGGTCGGAGTTTCGGGGGCGGAAATTAGAGGGGACCAAAAGGTCTACGCGTATTTATACATATAAAGGAGTGAAATTCGGTATTCAGATTCCTCCAAGCAAGATCAACATTACTGTAAAGTTTGGGCAAAATTGTTTCAATAGGGTCGTAGTTGTGGGGGTGGCAATCACTTGGTCTTTAGAAATTTATGGCAACATATAGGGTGTGATATATCATTCGATCGAAAATGATGAGAAAGGAAAGAAGATAGGGTTCTTTTATATTTTCTAAATACAAGGTTCGAGAAAATCAATTTTTGTTTTAAAAAATGGGGGGTTAAAAAGTGCAGATGAAGGAATAAAAAAAATAGATGAACTCATGCCTTCCGCTACTTTTTTATACCTTCCTCGGGAGGCTTAATTTCTTGTTGTTGTTCTTTCTTTTAATTAATTTTTTAGAATCTTTATTTTCCAAAATTTATTTCACACACATTTTATCTCTCTGCTTGTGTTATTGACACAAAATGAAATATGTTACTTGATGAAAACTTATTGTGAGTAAGTGGAAATAAATCTGAGACAAAAATGAAAAAATTATAAGGCACCAACACCTAAGATTCATTTTTTATTTTTTTTAATATCCTGATTCACCTTTTTTTTCTCAAGAAAGAATAAAATTTTTATTTTAAATAAGATTAAGTTATAATTTTTCTTCCAAACTGTATACAAATTAATGATTTATTACATTGCTATTATAGGTTCATCAGATTGATTTCTTTTAAATAATTTGTAATTATACCAACCTTAAAATAATTTTTTGATCACTGATGAAACACTGCAATAACTTGGCTAGAAAATATTAAAAAAAAACTATCATTTTTTAAATAAATGAAAAATAAAATTTCATTTGTTTATTTATTAAACTTTTTTAGAAATAAATATTAAATACGCAAAGGAAACAATTGAAGTTTGCTTGCAACTTAATTACAGGATTTAGTTCTCAAAATAACTCTTATCTGATTTTGTCATCATTCTGATCTAAAAGAGAGAGGAAAAAAAAGATACAACCTTTTCAATAATAATAAAATATCGTATTTTATAAGATGGATCTTTTAAGAGAATTTTAATAATACTTACAAAATAATTGTTCTTGAAAATATCCATCCCGTCTTGTTAATACTTTTCAGCTGAAATATTACGACTTTTGTCAGACCTTAAAATAATATTTTGAACACTGATGATACACTGCAATAACTCTGCTAGAAAATATTTTAAAAAACTATCATTTTTTTAAATAAATGAAA
The DNA here is from genome assembly GCA_023313115.1 of Rhysida immarginata. Taxonomy (NCBI): domain Eukaryota; kingdom Metazoa; phylum Arthropoda; class Chilopoda; order Scolopendromorpha; family Scolopendridae; genus Rhysida; species Rhysida immarginata. The sequence goes on from JAHWFO010062773.1 coordinate 434,504, forward strand.
AAATAAAATTTCAGTTGTTTATTTATTAAGCTTTTTATCTTATTAATTTGTTTTTTTTTTCTTTTTAGAAATAAATATTAAATACTTAAAGGAAACAATTGAAATATGGATGTAACTTAATTACAGGATTTTACTTCTGAAATTACTCTTTATCTGATTTTGTCATCATGGAGAACTCGCATTGCTTTAAAAAGAGACAGAGGGAGAGAGAGAAGAAAGTAAAAATGAAATGATCTCTGTGAAATGCTCAAGTGACAATTGCTTTTATTGTCAGCCCCTCCAGGCAACACTGGGCTGACACTAAGTAAAATCTTTTTTCTTTTTCTCCACCCCTTAGCCAAGAGTCTTACCTGGAGGGCTGTCATTAACACAATTATCAGATCAAAAAAAAGACTGGTTTCATTCTAACTCATCTGCAGCTGAAAAATTAAAAAAAGAATAAAAGAGAAGAATGTGAAAAATGCACCAGAAAATTAAGTAAAAAAATTTAATAAAATTACTATTTATAAATCTCAGGGGAAAAAATAAATAAATGTTACTTTAATGTTTGGTTGGGTGTTTTTGAGGCAAATCTTGGGCTGTTGATGCTGAAGAGGGTTGGGCTTCTTGCGTTAGAGCGCTTTGTGCTTCTGAAGATGTTGACGACATAGAAACAGAAGACCGGGTAGAAGTTACAGGCATAGTAGCAAGGACATTCCCGACTGATGCTGGGACTGGAACAAGTCTCTCAATGATGACTTCTTCCCCTAATTTGTCAACATCTTCCTCCAGAAAACGTATATCTTCATCGTCAAGAGGCAAATGGTCCTCATCGTCACTGGTGTCTGCTAATAGTATTTGCTCAAGATCTTCCTCATGGATGCTGAATAAGCGCTGGACGGCCATCTTTATTCTACTGCGGGACAACACCGGAAACAACATCATTTTTACCATCTCCGCAGATAGAAAGAATAAGCAAAAACACATTGAAGTTTTTTCTCTTATGGACCATAGGGACGTTTATGTCCCAAGGCATAAAATCATATAATTTTCAAAAGCCAGTTAAAGAATCATGGAACAAAAATATTAATTCATTACATTAGTGACATCCCTAAGCAAAACCAGTAGCAGTTTGTGCCGTTGGCTCTTAGTTTGTTTTATAAAAAAAATCCAATTTCAATTTTGCGGGTGGTCTTAAAATTGAAAATTCCTCTCAATCAGACAATGAAACTAATGCATACAAAACAAAACCAACCTGGTTTACATAAAGTCAGTGACCTACTGTGTGGTTTATTACAAATTTGATTGTTCTAAGTTGTTTCAATCACATTTGACATCCATTTAAAATTATGGGACAAATATGTCCCTTGCTCCTCAAAGGGTTAAAGGCTTTTTGGAAGGTCGTCATTCATGAAGGCCCACATCACATAGGCATCGTTTTGTGACTCTAACACTGACGTTAACGTTGTGAAACTCCCGCATTTCTTGATTGAGTGCCGTACCCGACATCCGAAGGTTTGCAGTGGACAGTCGTGTAAGGGTGTTGTCCTGTCTCAATGTTTTGGATCGAGGTCTTTCGGGTTTCTTAGATCGGGTAACTGTGCCTCTTGCTTGAAAACGTTGCCAGAGTTCCGTCACTGCCGTTTTGCTTACATTGAACTGCTTGGCAACTCCACGATGAGTTCCTCCTTTTTTACAGCACGTACAATTAAATTCTTCCCAGGAGATGACAACTGACGGTGGCTCATCTTTTATACGTGTCGTAGGAAACAACATATGCAAGATAGAAACCTCTCATTCAGCAACGAACCTCATGGAGCAACGAATGAAAAATAATCTCCTGGTCGCCTATTTATGAGCGGGGTAAAATCAAACAAATTTAAATATTTAAATTTCTAAAGATCCTAACCACTCTTAATTTTTTGTTCCTTCCATTCCGCCACAGACGGAATGGACTATCCTGAATTTTCATTATGCTAATCTATAAATAGAAAAAGTTAGAGGTAAAAACATTGTTGGTCGTAAACTTTTGAGCGCTACTGTATCATTCAAAATTTTTCGATTTATCTTAATATTTTGTTAAGAAAAATGCCTCGGAAAATTGAAAATTGGCCGCTAATCTTCCATCCTTTTTCCAGAGAACACGGCGGAACAAGACATCATTTCCTGTCGCCGAGATTTTAGTCGCTTTCTATTTTAGTTTCGCTTCGAACGATTTTACATATCGTAACATTTTGCTAACCTGTTTTATGTCAGAATGCCTTCAATTTGTTCTCTCTTTGGATGTGTAAATAGACAGCCACACGTCTATTTATAGACAGTTCACGTTTCATTGATTTCCACAACCAGAATCGATTAAAAAACAGTGGACTAGTTTTTGACAGCGAGGGAACTGGTAACCAACTTCAAACAGGATCGTGTGCTCATTTTGAAGCGTCATGTTTTGTCTACACACCTGCCGTTTTAAATTCAGTATCAATTCAAACAAGAAATTCACTGAAACTAGATCACATATAAGGTGGAACTAGATGCTCTTCCAACTCTTAAACTGGCCTGGCGTCTATTCTTCCATGCTGACATTCTTCAAGAACAAAGACCGCAACTGGCTTGTGCTAATCGCCGAAGGAATGAGGTAGGCCTATCTGCTGGGTACGGATGTGTGCACGGTGCGGCAAGCAGAAGATCCCGTTTCAACGGTTTAATGCTTAAGGGCTGTATAATGCAGAAGTTGCAGTAGCATTTAATTCTGCTAACGGCCCTTGTATATGCTGTCACCGTTATCAAAATCACTGTCTTCACTATCGGTCTTGTTTTCCTATTCATAGTCCATTGCGATGCCCTGACAACTAACCAATACCGTCCAATGTGTAACGTCACCAATTATTATCATGAATAGTCTTGGCTAATACTAGGTGTTGATCACTCCATCTTCAAAAGCTAGGCCTGAGCATCTACAATAATAGAGCAGAACTGTCCAATCTGTGGCCCTTCAAGTAGCTGATGAATGTTTCAGTATGTCGAGAATTACATTATGGTGAACATGATGTATTGTGGTCGTTTAACATATGTTACCTTCAATATACAGTCCTTGGAATATTTCTTTTGGGCAGATGATACAGAGTCCCCTGTTCTAGGTATTATAAAACGTGGTTAAAAACATACTTTCTGGATCATGCATTCTTTCCAAAATTTGAAGGATGGATTCGGGAAGTTGCTGAGTGTTAGTTTTCTCGTCGTTACTGTTGATTCCTGCTGGTACATTTGCAACACTTCTGGAGTTCCTGAGTTCAGAGATGTTGGAGAAGGATCTTGAATGGTCTGATAGTCTTTAGTTGACTGATAAGCTTTTTTTACCATCTTTAAGATGGAACAAAGAGTCGGTACAAAGTTTTCTTACCTTTTGCAAACATAGAAACACTTTCACTGATGAAACTTTTAGAGTTTTCACGAGGAAGGGAAAGTATATGGGGACCTGGAAAGAGAAATCATTTTGAAGAGAATTTTGTACAAAATTTTATTGCAAATTATATTATTTGTCTGATAACCTTTTGCAATTGAAGCTATGTCTTCAGTAACAACACAAACAAGATATAGCTTCAATTGCAAAAGGTACTCTTCCGTAACAACACTATCATTGAAGCCTATGACAGCATAGACAAAACCAAAATCACTTCTACTCCAAGTCTGGCAGCTAATGCTTAGAGTTTGGCACCTTTAATGACTTCGCCACCGCTGGCGCTCCAGTCAGTGGGAGGGAGATTAAAGCATAGACGATAGTTAATTTTTCCAGAATAATATTAAAAAACAAAAACAATTTAAATTTTATTTTTCTCTAACTTTATTATAAAATTTCCTTTTTTTTATATTTATCTTAAAATGCAATTGTATTTAGAAAAATTAAATACAGACGAAATGTTTTTAAATGTGAAAAATTAATTAACAGACGAATTTTACCTGATCTTTGTTACCTTTTTAAATTAAATAATCTATTCTTCCAAATTTTTTTATTCTTAATTTAAATGTAAAAATTAAATTCTAGGATCGATTTCAAGAAAAAAAATTTAGTAGAATGTTTAAATTTTTTAACATCATATCTGATCTCAAAAATTGAGTTATAACAAAACTTTTTTAATTATAACCCTTCATTATGAATTTTTGAGTTCTCATAACTCATAATTTGAGTTATAACAAACAGGTATTGAAAATATTGTATTCATAATCTTTACAATCTCACCTCCTTATTTTATTGTTTAATGTTATTATGTTTATACTTTTTATTAATATATTCTTGAAAATTTTTATTGCTTCTAATTTATTCAAATTTTAATCATTATGTAAAAAAAAATGTTATTGAAATTTTACACTAAATTTATGATCATTTTCCTTATTTATTGTATTCTTTTATTCTTATTTTTAAGCTGTTTTTGGCTTTTACTAGCATGCTGCTTGCAAAATTTCAAATAAATAAATAAATAAATAAATCATACAAAGTGAACAACACAATTGCTCTATTAATCAATTTTATTTGCAAAATTATAATTTTGACAGTTTTGCATGTTTAAATGTTTTCTGTTTTGATTTGCTCGATTTATTAATATCTCTACAAAGAAAGTGCAATCTAATTGTCACAAAAAAAAGTTGCAATAAATTTTAAAACTGTATTGTTGTGTGTAATACATGCAACAGCCTGTTTAGGACATGACAAAATAATTTCATTAAAAATCTCCCATGATGAGTGAGCATTTAGTGGGCTATTCATCAAAACTTTTTGAATACAAACTTCTAGTTTCATAATTAGGGAAAAAAGTATTTCTGAAGGCCATATTAAATTGCCTTCATTTCTAAGTTCAATAAGTGAAGTATCGTCTACATCTGCTGGTCTTGTCCCAATCCAAAACTTTTTACAGTCTTCACATGGATATTTTTTTAATAATTTTCTTATAATAAATCCTGCAAGATAATGAATTATTGATTGGACTTGACCATCCTCACTGTAATCATGGTCAGATGTTTGATGGAGCTCACAACTTTGGTTTGATGCTTGAATTGTACTATTTGAAATCCATTCTTCTAATTGTTCATCTGTCTGGTTTATTTCTGATCCTCCTTTTTTTGAAATGCTGCTAAGATTTGATATTACAACATTTGCTGTATCTATAGGACAATTTCCAGTTCTTGGGGGTCTTGCAAGATTGTATACAGACAAAAGTCGTGACATGAAAATAAATTCTCTTGGTGTTGGGTGATTATTGGCTCCTAACCCTTGCCTTATAAGTCCGAAAAAATGCTGTAAAATAAGGATAATTATTATAATTGCATAATGTAAGTAATTAAGCATTTTGTAAATAAGTACTAACAAATTCATTATAAGAGCAAAACACAATGAATGCAACTCACTGAGGTTATGTAGCTAAACAGATTGTTTTTGGTGCAGTGGTCGACTGCCAACCTTCTGAATAGCAAATCGAATATAATGTTTAAATAACTAAATCATATATATCCCCTCTGTGGGCACTACCTTGACGTGGTGGAGGGGCTTGAGTGCCTCAGTGATGCTAAGGGCTATGCTGGATCGGGTCACCCATGCCAGACAGGCCTTAGCAGAGAGGCCAGACTAAAAGTGTCCGGTCGGTAGTGGACCCTCCCAAAGGGACCGGTGCTCGCAATGCAGGCATGTTTTTGACATGGCCTCCATTACGACCAGTACGTCCACCTGCGTGTTTGCCGTGCGCAGCGACTCTACTTCTGGGGAAAGGGGGATCCTGGTGGTTGAGGGAAGGCTTTCCTGAACAACACACCACTTTGGCCCCTGCTTCTCGGAAGGATGGGAGGTCTGGATGAGCCCGTCCAGATCAATCGGCTGGTCGTCGCTCCTTGGAGCTTCGGCCATAGGGTTAGGCGCTGCCTAAATCTTCCTCGTATCCCTGGTGCCAATGTGCATCCCCTTGTTGGGCTCGGTGGTGGGTGGGGAGCGAGGGATATGAAAGTTTACTCAACTTACTATGGGTAAAAACAATAAGAATGCTAATCAAAAACAAACTAATAATAGTTATCGTGAAGGGAGACCTAGTAGAAGACCGCCAAGAAATCCGAAGTTTTTGGAGATGAAATTGGCAAGTGGGGAGTCGTTTAAGACCATCTCCCCATTTCTAATTTCAAAAGAACTTAAACGCCTCGTTGGGGATACGAAACATGTCAAGAGACTCTTTAATGGCAATCTATTGATCGAGGTTGTTAAGGATAGGCAAGCCACCACCCTGTTATCCTTGAAAAAGTTTGCGGGGAAAGCCATTTCGGTTTCTCCCCATGCAACTTTGAATTATAAAAAAGGTGTTTTCACGTGCCAGGATCTGGAAGGAATAGAGGATGAGGAAATCATTGCCGAATTGGATGATCAATCTGTTGTTGACATTCGCCGGATCGCTCCAAGGAGGAATGGTGTTCCTCATCCTACAAATTCCTTCATTGTTACCTTTGAGGGAACAGTTTTGCCAGATACCATCTATGTCGGCTATATCCAATGTCACGTGAGACCCTTTATCCCCAACCCGTTGCGATGCTTCCAATGTCAGAAGTACGGCCACACGAGAACAAACTGTCATTTTAATGCAGTCTGTTGTAAGTGTGGCCTGCCTGGACATGAGATGGAAGATTGTTCTAACGAGTTACGGTGTTGTAACTGCAAGGGAGCCCATTCTGCCCTTTCAAGAGACTGTCCTATTTGGCGGAAGGAAAAGAAGATCCAAGAGATTCGTGTCCTTGGGAATCTGTCTTTTCCGGAAGCGCGTAGGCAGGTAGAACAAAATGAAGTCCGGAACTATGCAGCAGTGGTTAAGAGTCGTCCCTCTATTAAGTCTGTTGGAACAATGACTGACTTGAGTATCGCAGACTTTTCTTGTGGAACTTCCGTGCGCAGCGACTCTACTCCACAGGACCATCTGCTAGCACTAGTCGGACTTCGAAATCAGTTACACCACCTGGAACTCCTCCAAAAACTTCGGAAAGGGAAGAGGGTAAGAAACGCTCGTCAGAGGTGTCACCTTCCTCTGGCCCCTCCAAAAAACGTATAGTAGTTTCTACTCCAAATTCTCCAGTTCTGGGGGGAGGGCCAGACTTCCCTTTAAACTTGGACGTGTCTCCTACTGAGGAGATGGAGTTATCCCGGGAGTTTAAACTTTCATCTTAAAACCTCCATCATGGCACTGTTACAATGGAACCTTAATGGATTCTTTTGTCGCTTAGAAGACCTGAAGCTTTTAGTCAATAAGTTCTCCTTCTCCTTATTGGCTTTGCAAGAAACGTTTCTCTTGCCATCCCAGTATCCGACCCTAAAAGGGTTTAATTTTATAAGGAAGGACTATACAATGGGAAATAAAGCCTGTGGCGGTGTTGCCATCTTAGTTCAAAGATCCTTGCCTTTTACTACCATTAATTTAACATCGAATCTCCAGGCGGTAGCAGTTAGAGTGTTATTCAAAGACCTCTCACCTCTAACTGTTTGTTCACTGTATCTACCTCCAGATCAATATACGGACGAAACATCTTTGTCATCTCTACTGTGTGAACTGCCAAGCCCCTTTCTAGTTCTGGGTGATTTTAACGCCCATAATCCCATTTGGGGGTCTATAAAGCTCTCTGAAAGAGGATATATGATAGAGAAAGTTCTGAATGCTTTTAACATCAATGTGTTAAACGATGGCTCTTCAACATTCCTCCACTCAGCCAACGGCTCTCTGTCATGCATCGACCTATCTATATCCGCTTCATCTTTCACACACAATTTAGCCTGGAGCGTATTCTCAGATTTACATGGTAGTGATCATTTCCCGATCAGTATTTCCCTGAGTTCTTCTACTTTTTCCAACCCTCAACCACGTTGGAAATTGGATAAAGCAGACTGGAAGGTCTTCCAATCCCATCTACAGTTTGAGAATAAAACACCCTTTCCGTCTGTAGATGAGGCTGTAGAGGATTTCACTTCCCGCATCCTCTATGCGGCAGAACAATCCATTCCCAAGTGTAAATCCTCGTCCACGAAAATTCCAGTGCCATGGTGGAATGAAGAATGTGCCCGAGCGGTTCGAGAACGTAAGCGAGCTCTTCGCATTTTTACCGCACAACCCACTCTTGAGAATCTTATTTCTTATAAGAAAAAAAGGGCCAGTTGTAAACTAATCATTTCCAATAATAAGAGACTCTGTTGGAGAGATTATATCTCCTCCATTAATAAAAACACTCCTCTTCAATCTGTATGGAACATGATTAGGAAAATAAATAGGAAAAGACTCCCGGATAAACTCCCTTCTCTCATTGAAAATGGTCATACATACTTTGACCCAAAGGAGGTAGCTAATATCCTCGGAAGGACATTTGCCGAGGTTTCACAGATAAAACATTACTCAGCCTCCTTTCAAAGACAAAAAACGTATCGAAGAATCGCATGCCATAAATTTCAAATCCCGAAACCTCGAGAAATACAATCTCCCGTTTACTTTACGGGAACTGCATTATGCCCTTCGTTGCTCCAGTGATTCTGCGCCAGGCCCAGATGGAATCTTATATGCTTTCTTGAAGCATCTACCGAGGGAAGCTTATGCTCACCTTCTCTCGTTACTTAACTACGTTTGGTCATTAGGAGAGATCCCAACTTTGTGGAGAGAAGCAATTGTTATTGCTATTCCAAAGCCAAATAAAGACCACTCTTGTCCCTCAAACTATCGACCAATAGCACTAACTAGTTGCATGTGCAAAGTCCTGGAAAGGATGGTCTCTGTCCGACTTATGTGGTATCTGGAAAAAAACCACCTGTTGTCCAGATTTCAGTGCGGTTTCCGCAAATCCCGCTCAACTGTTGATCACCTTCTTCGGTTGGAGCATGAGATTCATTTTGCACAGAGATATAAACAACATGTTGTAGGGGTGTTCTTCGATCTGGAAAAAGCCTATGATACAACTTGGAGGCATGGAATAGCAATACTTTTGCGGAAGTATGGCCTTATAGGACACCTTCCCTCTTTCCTGTGTAATTTCATGGCGAACAGAACATTCCGAGTTCGCGTTGGGTCAACGATCTCAGACCCTTTTACGCAGGATAATGGTGTCCCACAGGGAAGTGTGCTGAGTCCATTTCTTTTCCTCATTGCTATGAATGAGGCTTGTTCACAACTTCCATCCACTGTGAACTATTCCCTGTACGTTGACGATATTGCCATCTACTGTCGAGGGTCCTCAATGTTCTTTATTGAGCGTCAACTGCAACTGGCCATCAACAAGCTCGTAACCTGGAGCAACGAAGTAGGATTTAAATTTTCACCCCAAAAAACAAGGGCCGTTCACTTTTGTTTTTTGAGAGGTCTCCATCCAGACCCAGACCTTATACTTTATGGATCCCCTATTTTAGTGGTGGACTCACATAAATTCTTGGGTCTGACATTTGATAGAAAATTATCATGGCTCCCTCATATTCGTAATTTAAAAGCGAGATGCTTACAAGCCATGAATGTTTTGCGCTCTATTTCCGCTACCAAATGGGGCGCTGATAGGAAGATGCTCTTGTTTTTATACGGCTCTCTAGTTAGATCTAAATTAGACTATGGAAGCATTGTTTATGCCTCAGCTTCAAAGAGCACTTTGAAGCTGTTAGATCCCGTCCATAACCGAGGCATAAGAATTGCCACAGGAGCTTTCCGCACAAGTCCGGTAGAGAGCCTTTATGTGGAGGCTTCTGAACCCCCATTATGGTTTAGAAGAGCCAAACTCCTCCTCAAATATGCTCTTCGCGTATACGGTGAAAGTGAACATCCAGCTTTTGCCTGTTTTTTTGATAAACCTAGTATTCCTCCCCATCACTCTTTTAGAAGCATTAATAACTGGTTCCAAAATCTTCTGGAGAGCCTGAACCTCCCATTTCCAGCCATGCATAGCCGAGAGGTCAGAGAGGTCCCTCCGTGGATTCTCCCCCAACCAGACATAAATTATAACTTATTTTCTGGGAAAAAATCAGATTTTATGGAAGCTGAAATTAACGCACTCTTTAAGGTTTTTTTAGAAACCCTTCCTGATGGCTTCCACATATATACAGATGGGTCCAATTCAGAGGACGGGGTTGGCTGTGCGTTCCTTATAGATAACAGTGTATTTTCATATCATTTGCCAAACGAGTTCTCCATCTTCTCAGCGGAATTGGTAGCCATAGCCAAAGCGTTAGAGTTCGCTTTTAATTATCCAAATTCAAACATCTGGATATTCACTGATTCACTGAGCGCTTTGCAATCTTTGGAATCATTTAATTCTATAAACCCGTTTGTTCAAAGAATCCAGGA
>JAHWFO010062773.1:444904-518377 GCA_023313115.1 Rhysida immarginata
TCTTCTTGGCAGGATTCTTGGCCTCTGAACCCTGCTAATAAATTATTTGAAATAAAGCCTGCCATCACACCGTGGTCATTACCTTGTCTAGCAAACAGGCGAGAAGATGTCGTTCTTACTCGGCTTAGGATTGGTCATAGCCGTCTTACTCACCTCCATTTATTAAAAAAAGAACCAGCGCCATTGTGTTCTTGTGGAGCAATGCTGACTATTAAGCATATTCTAACCCAGTGCCCTTTACACACTAAGTTACGACGCTCATTAGGGCTGAATCATTCCTTAGATTTTTTGTTGGGGAACAACCCCATAATTTTTAAAAAAGTGTTTCTTTTTTTAAAAATTATTCATGTTTTTAAATTCATATAGTCATCCTTTATTGCTTTTGCATTGTATATATTTGATCATTAAGTATAGGTTTCATTTAGTGCCATTTACACACTAATCATATTCATCAGTTTTTTTTTAGGGGTCAACTCAGAAGAAAATAGATTTTAATCACCTATTTTATAGTCAGTTAGTGCCCTTTACACACTAATGACTTACACAGCCCTATGCTAATATTTCTTATTACGGGCGAACCCTGGCGAAAAATTTCTGTTTTTAAATTTATTAATGATTTTAAAATCTCATAGTCATAGTTTTTATTGGTTGTCCATCTTTGTCACTCAAGTTTTTATAATTTTTTTTCATCTGATTTTTTAAAACTTTTGGCCCCTTAAACTGTGGGTTTTTAAACTTTCTGTCGGGCGCAAAATGGCCATAGCAGCCGACGCCCTAAAATTCCAACCAACCAACCAACCAACCAAATCATATATATAAAAGCTTTTATAGTTAGAATTTGATTATTCATTTCCTTAATTATTACATACATACCTCTAAGATATCTTGAGTGAATTTTGCAGTGAGAATATATGACATTTCAAGTGACTCAGAACAATAATGCAAGATATCTATTGTAGATTGCAAAGTTACTTTCATTCGTGTAGCAGTTTGTTCACTAATAAAAAAGACTGATGATGTTGATGATTGCCATTGATTCAAATACTGCTGGAAATCACAAATGACCTAAAGGATATAAATTAAAGATTAATTTAATAAGGATATAAATTAAATATTAATTTAATAATATGATTATGATAGAAAAATTGATGTCCATAAACAAAACTTACTTGCAGGTCTGGAGAATCAATTTTCAAACCTTTGGATATATCTTTATTATTTAAATGGCATAAAGGCTAACCATTTTTTGAATAAAGATGGCTGTTGATTCACAATTTTCTAATCCTGCTCTGTTTTTAAAAAAGCGAAGAGCAGTTGCAGTCTTCACACTAAATAGCTGTAGAAAAGAATTAAATTATGTATTACAACAAATGATTACAAATATGCTATTTATTGATTACTTTACCTGTGTCATAAGAGAGACGCTCATCTTTTCAAAATTGTTGGGGAAAATATGCCTTTCAGTAATTTGTTCGTTGACATGCAACCCAAATGTTTGGCAATCATTATATTTCAGTAATAGCCGTAAATGTTCAAAAAGAACATCACCATCTGGAGTCTAAACATTTTGAAAATATATCATTAAAGATTACCATTTGCATCTAAAAATTTGTATTTTATTTTCATAAATAAAACTCACTTTGAATATTTTCCCTTGTAATAACCTGTTTCTCACACATTTGAACAAATGTGGAACATCCGACATGAAAAACAAAAATCTGGATTCATCACAGGGGTGAGTAATCTTATTCTTCAGGCCTTCAGGAGTATCTCCAATTCCAAAGTCTTTCCACATTAATGAATTTGTTGTTGCTCCATCAGAAGTAACAACGTCAACAAAAATCCCAGTTTCTTCAAGCTTGTATATAACTTGGAGTAGAAGTTTTGCCAACACTTTACCAGGTGCTGCCCCACAAGAAGTGTAAAATCCTACAGTTTTGCAGTTTCTTTTTTCAGATTCTTTGCTTCACATTTTAATTTTGCAATAGATGAAATATAACGTCGTAAACTCCTGTTTGTCTTCTTGGACCTTCTGTTGATTTTTTTGTGTGTTTCTGTTGCATATATTTTCTTAATAATAGTTAGTAAGTTTTTGCAACTAGGGCAAATTCCGTTAAACAATCCTGCACAACTTTTACTGTAAGCAAATTCTCCAATAATGTTCATTTTCTTCAGAATTTGTGCTTTTATTGAAGAAGAAGCCATAATATCTTCAATTTTTATTCCATTGCAAAGTTCAGACTCTCTTACTTTTTTTAATAATGCCGTAACATCATGTTAAGTTATTATATTCAAACTATAATCCCTTAAAAATGGACAATTTATGATAACACCTCGTATAACTATCATTAGTTCAAAAGATTGTTCATTTTCATCTGATCTTTTGAATACAAGTTGTCTCATTGTTTGTGTAAAAGATTCACTTAATTCTGACAAAAAAGTAAAAGATACAGCAAAATTGTTGCTTATTGTTCTTATAGCATCATTGGATATTTGAAAATCACATAGCCATTCCCACGTAACATTATCTGTAGGTGTATCTTCATTAATTCCACTAGTTCCAGAAAGATTGACGCTATCTACGAGTTCATTGGCTTCGTTACTTTGACTAGTTACTTGAGTCTAAGAGTAGTAACAAGATTAATATATAATTAATAGGAAATATCATATGCCATAGCTCTTTAAAGACAAAACTTACACTAGTAGACGATGATGTGTTTCTTCTCTTTGGAGGGCATCGAGGATTAATCAATCTTGTTCTATATTTGGGTTGATTTGGGAAGATAGTTGGAACAGCATCAGGAGTCAATTTGGGTACGTCTCTTGGGATCTTTATTTCCTTACCATCCGCTTTGTGGATGAAAAATCTTTGAATGAAGTGGTCCTTAAAAATTAGAAAATAAAGAGAATTAATAAACAATATAAAGTAAATCTGTGTATAAATACAATAGAATGAATTGATTGGTTGGTTGGTTTATTAGAAATTTTGGCATCGACTACTAAGGTCATTTTGCGCCTATTACACAAGATATAAAAGTACGCAGCCCGGGACAAACACAAACATCCATGCCCACAGCGGGATTCGAACCCACGACCAGGCGGACTCGAGTGCTAGAAAGCCTACGCCCTAGCCCTCTCGGCCACCTGGCCGGCTAGAATAAATTGAAACAATGCTTTATGACACAAATAATTTTTGCCTTAAAGCATTGTTTCAATTCATTCTATTTAGAATTATTTAAGGGAATCGATTAGTTTCATATTAAGTCCAATTTACCTTTTATTGAATTAAAAGATCTTAATTGTTTATTTTTAATATATTTTATTTGATAATTTATTCAAAAAAATTATTTAAAATCCATTTTAATAAATAAAATTAATTTATTTACATGCTATCATCAGTATCACCCCATATATCAAAAATAATCAATTCAAGTAAATTTCGTTTTAATTAATTTAAATGATTACTTTAAGAATCTGGATATAAGTCAAATCAATCATCTTACCTGAAAATGAAGATCACATACAACATCTTGATTTGTTAAGGCTCTGTCACTCCTTGAAATTTTTCTTTGCCACACATCGTGCATGTGAGGATTCGGCGGTTTAAACATTGATCGTTTTTGGATCCTTTCGCCTTTTTTTCGGTAACCAGAAGTGCATCCTGGCACAAAGCAATATTTAACCATTACTTGTTAGAACTTTCAGCAATCCAGGTTGTTTGTAAAATTTTAAAAATAATTGTTTCTGTTACTAAGTAGCCTCAGCTCCATAGCATAATACGTACGACCATGTGTTTCTTCTTCCACCGGCTGTTTTGAGCGCCGCCCTAGTGGTCAAAACAGGCAGGGTGCCAAACTCTCCTATACCAACACCACCTCCACAGAAGGCCGAAGGGCGATCCTGACACGTGATCAGCTACGTCATTAATCGAAGTCATAACAGTTTTCTCTTCGAACCGCGTGCTCTAGTTCGACCGACCGCTTTTTTTTTCCTTTCTCGCACGTGCTATACTTTCCAAGTTAAATCTGAACTATATATCAGCGAAATTCATTTGTGAATTTATTCACAGTTTTAGCCATACTGTTGTGCGTAAGTTCAGGCATAATATAATTTCTTTTTTTAAATTATAAGAGTGCATTAGAACCAGCACGCTGGAGAAATATGCCTAATCGGTGTTGCGTTCCTTCTTGCAAAGGAAATTATCCGACAGGCCCGAAAGTTAGTGTATTTTCTTTTCCCCAAGAAGAAACTCTACGTAAGAAATGGCTAGCTGCAATCCAAAGAAAAGATTTTACACCTACTTCAAATAACAAAGTAAGTATTATATAATTTTTTCGACTTTAGACTAGTTCCCTCATTGATATTATGAAGATTAATGTAATCCTATAACTTTTTAGTATCTACATTTTAATTATATGAGTTCTGTGCCTATAACTGTAGCCTATATTACCTTGACATTTTAAGTAAGACATTTTCAAAGAAAATATTAGGGATATTAAAAGTTTTTATTTTGAATATGAGCAAGGATTACAGTTGAATATCGAATACATTTGCTTTTCAACTTCGAAAATTAAACCTAATCAAACTAAAGGAATTTAAATGGCTAAATGGATTTATGATCAGTATATCAATTCATTTTGCTATTGGAAATAATTTACTGACCGGAAAATCAATTTTAATCACATGAGATTGTAAAAATTAAGCTATCAATCCTGGCTTGATATAAGGAATTCCTTATACTAAACACTGTTTCAGTTTATCAATATGTTAATTCATACACACATTAAAAATCCATTTAGCCTTTTAAATTACTTTTTTCTTTAAGTTTAATTTTTATATTGAAGTTGAGAAGCAAATGTTTTTAATATGAATATTATTTAATGAGTATTATAAAGAGCATCTTATTGTAATACTCAGAATATTATAATGCATGAACTGATGACAGTTAATGCAAAGTTATCTATAATTATCTTACTTAGATTTGCACTCTTTTACTTTTAAAAGTTTGTTAGCCAGTTAAATCAATAGTTTTATGCATGATGTTATTTTATGTTTTTACAATAAGTATGTATTACTTTTTTAATAAAGTAATTACTATTCTCTAGGTATGTGAACTTCATTTCAAAGAATCAGATTTTCTTGCTGAAACTACGGCCTATGATGAGAAGACTGGATCTTTAATTTCTGCACCATTAAAAGTACGAAGACTTAAAAGCGGTAGCATACCTTCTATCTTTCCTAATTATCCATCGCATTGTATTAAAAATACTACGCAGAGAACTTCACCAAACTCTAAAAAGTTGGCTCTTGAAAATCAGCAACTGAAGTCTGCTATTGAAATTAGTTTGAAAGAAAAGGAAAACTATGACAGTGAACGAAGAATTTCTTCTCTAAATGATGTAAAAAACTGCATTTTGAAATTTGGCATTCCTTCTCCTTGGACTTACATACACACATCAGAATGTTTATGCTTTATTCATGTGTTACTGGATCCTGAACCTCATATTTTGTGTTCCATTAAGATTGAACAGTCTTTGCAAGTGCATGTTTTCCAAAAGAATATTGAACTTAAAAGGCTGGGAACATTACTCTTTCCCACTAAGCTTGAATCATTTCAAAATATTGAAGTCATATTTGCTGAGCTAGGTAAATTACAATATGCCAATAATAACTGTGAAAAAATATTATTTGAAAAAATTGCAGTTATCAAAGAAATCTTAGTCTCCATCAGTTCAGAAAAAACTCAAAGTAATATAAATTTTTTAATTGAACAACTCAACCTATTATCATTGCCTAAGAATAATTTAAAATATTCTTCTGATTTTCTTATTATAACTTCAATATTTTGTTCTATTTCTCCTCATGCTTATAAATTTCTTCGACAAAGTGGACTAATAATTCTTCCTCATCCATGCACTTTAAGGACTATTTGTTCAAGTTTACCTGTATCACCTATTTTGGAACAAACTGATGAACATTTTTTAATGTTTGTTAAGCACAAATATCCTTATCTCAGTAATGAAGATAAAAAATGCATACTAATGATTGATGAAGTACACATTAAATCCTACATGGATTATAAAGCTGGTAACATTGTAGGAGCAGCAGCAGATGGAAAGGGCGTCGCTACAAGTGCATATGTTTTTATGTTATCAAGCCTTTTATCAACATTCAAGGAAGTGGCTCATATATTACCCATATGTAGTTTTAATTTTAACTTGCTATTTTCAATAATTAAGAAGATTGTGATTTCTCTAGAAGAAATTGGATTTCAAATAATTTGCATAGTCACTGATAATAATGCCATAAATCGCAAAGCCATGTCTCACTTCAGCAACCCTCCAAAACAATCATCTGTATACTCTCATCCTGCTGATGAAAAGCGACCATTATTTTACATACTTGATTCTGTACATTTATTGAAAAATATTAGAAACAACTGGATAAATCAACGTAATGAAGGCAAATGTTTTTATTATCCACCTTTTGGAAAAACAAATACTAGTGTATCTTTCCTTACTGCCAGATTTAATTCCCTTCGCCATTTGCACAGTATAGAATGTGAATCTACATTAAAATATGCATATGGACTGACTTTAAAATCTTTATTTCCTTCAAACCTTGAAAGGCAAAATGTCAAGCTTGTGTTGAAGCTATTTAATAATTTTGTAATAAATGGGCTGGAACAATTTGGTGAAAAATATAGTATTCCTCATTATGCAGATACCGCAGAATTCTTAGCTATTATAATAAAATGGTGGGATATTATGAATGTAAAGACTCCTTTCAAAGGTATTAGGCAGCGCAACATTTATGCAGAACCTTTAACATTTTCTCATACTGATGATAAATTAATATTTTTATATCAATTTCTAGACTGGTTAGATGCTTGGAAAGAGATGAAATGTACTACTGGTGGATTTTCAAAAGAGACCCATGAAGCTCTTAAACAGACTACATATGGAATTATTGAACTATGTAGATACTGTCATGATAAACTGGAAATGCAGTACTTACTCCCAGGTAAAATCCAGACAGATTCTCTGGAAGAAAGATTTGGCCAATATAGACAGTTAGCTGGGGGTCAATATCATATCTCGATGAGACAAATTTTTGAATGCGAGAAAAAGTTACGTATTCAATCAAGTGTTCACTTGGAATTGTTTATACAAAATGAAAGAATTTTGTTAAACAGTTTGGAATATGATGACAGTTTTTCTGAGCTAGAAACCATCGAATTTCCTTTTTCTCTCAATATTGATGATTCTGAAATATTGCAAAAGCAGAGTTACCTGCCAGTGATTACTTACTTGGGTGGATATGTATGTTATTCTATTTTAAAGAAAACAAAATGTAATTTTTGTAGAGAAAATTTAACCTATGAGTCTCAAAGCACTAATGATAGCAATTATAGTGTTATTAAGAGTCTTGATAGAGGGGGCTTGTTATGTCCTGATATTTCAGTAGTAAATGCTGTAATGTTTACTTATGTTATAATTGAAAAAATGTATTCAGAGCATTATGATTATTTTTACAAGTCTTCGAATCAAAGGAATCTGATAACAAAATTAGTTTTCAACATTCTCCAGTCAAAGGATATGATGTTAAATTTTGAAATGTGTGAACAAAATCATGATAGTGAAACAATATTAAAAAAAGTTATTTGGATTTCAACTAATATAATCTTAAAAAATTTATGTTCAAAAGAAAATGATGTTC
Source organism: Rhysida immarginata (assembly GCA_023313115.1). NCBI lineage: Eukaryota > Metazoa > Arthropoda > Chilopoda > Scolopendromorpha > Scolopendridae > Rhysida > Rhysida immarginata. The sequence goes on from JAHWFO010062773.1 coordinate 452,624, forward strand.
TGAAATGTAATAACAAAAGAAAATTGGAAACATTGAAACATTAATTTTTTTTTTTCCCAAACTTGTAAAAAAAATTTTAAATACTGTATTTAATAAAATATCTTGAACACTAATTTAAGAATGTTTACTTATGATTTCAAATATTTTTGAATGTTAATTACAATGAAAATGTAAAAATTTAAAAATTATCAAATTTTAATAAATATTTACAAAATCAACTTTTAAATAACTTATAAGTTAAAATTGCTAGAGACTAGATATAATTATGCTAAATTTTATAATAAGAAATTATGCTTTGTATTTTTTAGTACAAAGTAGTATCATTGTAATAGAATCGGTTTTAATATAAAATTCATAATGATTGAAAATTGCTTTGATTAATTTTTAAATAAATTCAAAAAATAATGGAGAAATGGTCAATGAAAATTCAAACAATCTGTTTTTCTTATTAAATTTTATTTTTTGAAAAATAAAAATCTCAAAGTTTCATGACTGAAAAAAAAAATTTGAAAAAAAAATCCCTGAACTAATTATTCAGAAAATGCTACTGAAGTCAGAGAGGTGCTCTATGACTTAGAATAGTGACGTCATAGGATCGTCCTTCGGCCTTCTGTGGAGGTGGTGTTGCCTATACCCCCCGCTCGATTTTGCCAGACTTGGAGTAGAAGTGATTTTGACAAAACTGTACTCTTTTTGAAGATTTTCAGAAAATGGTTTGAAATTCATGATGTGTGCAATTGTACACAGTCCGTTCGTTCCAGAAATCCGAATAAAGCACACATCACCAAAGTACAAGGTGATTATAATTAAAGTCCCTTTGTAAAAATGCTATAAAAAACAACCATGAGTCCGAATGACTTCAAATTTGGACTGAGCATTCTTGAAGAAGGGGCATTTGATATGGGATAAGAAAAAAATAGTTCCAAAATTTATCACTAGATGGCGCTGTAAGCGGCATAACGGAAGCGGATTCAGCTAGAAGTGACATTTTGAATTGAAATACGACGGCTTTGGCATGAGTTGTTTATGGCATGATGTTTTTACATTAAAGTTGGTCAAGGAATGCAATTGACACTAAAACAAGTTAAACATGATTTTTTTTTTATTATACAGTACAGTATTAGCAAAAAATCAACTGTACCGGTCAATGAACATGATTGCTTCGGGTTTGATGATGGAAAACATGACTTTCAAGTCATTTAACAGTTGTGGCACTGTTAGTGTAAAGCCCATCCACCATGGCAAGGTCGTACCACATCGGATGGGAAAAATCGGTTTTTAATTGTCCTTGGGCCAAAAACCGCATAAAAAGCACATAATGATTCGGTTTTTAATTGTCCTTGGGCCAAAAACCGCATAAAAAGCAACAATGGAAACGCCTATTAATTATCTCGGGACTTGCGCAAGACATGTTCAATATGCTGTCCACCATTTTCCTCCACAAGTTTTAACCGATAAACAGCATGTTCCACAACAGACCGGAGTGTCTCCGGGGTCACGTTGTGAACGTGGTGCGTAATCCGAGCCTTCAATTCCGCTAAATTTGCAACTGGGCCACTGAACACATGATTTTTAAGGTAACCCCAGAGCCAGAAGTCACAAGGATTGAGGTCCGGTGATCTTGCAGGCCAGGCTCTCGGAAAATGACGGCTGATAATTCTATCATCTCCGAAATGTGTCTTCAGCAGTTGCTTCACTGGCTTTGCAATGTGCGGAGGAGCGCCATCTTGCATGAAAATTATTCTATCCACGCATGCATGCTGTTGAAGTGTTGGAATTACCTGGTTGCGTAAAAGACACGCATACCGTTGACCATTGACTGTACAGGTAACGGGACCCGCAGGACCCACTTCCTCGAAAAAAAATGGCCCTATAATCAATGATGCTGTCATCCCGCACCACACAGTTACCTTTGCAGAATGAAGCGGTATTGAAACACATGCGAAAGGATTTTCCGTTGCCCATATCCTGCAATTTTGTGTATTGACAACGCCGTGGAGATAAAAATGGGCTTCGTCTGTCCACAAGATGTTCCATGGCCATTCATTGTCCACTTCCATGCGAGCTAGAAATTCTAAAGCAAACGTGTGTCTAATTGGCAGGTCAGCAGGAAGTAACTCCTGAACATGGGTAATTTTATAGGGATAACAATGTAGGATATTGCGTAAAATTTTATTGACCGTGCTCACAGGCATGTCTAAAGTTCGGGCAATTCCCGGTGCACTGCACGTTTGCACACCACTGTTCGACCCTTCCTCTAATGCTTCAGCCACATCTTCTACTGACGTCAAAGCAACTGCTTTCCTCCCTCTGCCAGATTTCACTGCAAAAGAACCTGTCGCTTCGAATTTTTTAATCATACACCTCAGAGCCTTTGCAGACATCGGACCACATCCTTTTTTCATTCCCTTTAATACCCGAAATTTCTTTAAAGCTGCTATGGCAGAGTCGCCATTCTTGTAAAAGAGCTTCACAAGCAGAGCGCGATCCTTCATTGACAGACCCATGGCAAGCTGCTGAGATACAAATATGACGAGAACGCCATGAGGCCTGCGTTTTTATAACACATGCAATGTCTCATGCGCATGCGTATCTTTCAATTTGCATAGTACAAATCCTCCTAGGCATAATATGCCGCTTACAGCGCCATCTAGTGATAAATTTTGGAACTATTTTTTTTCTTATCCATATCAAATGCCCCTTCTTCAAGAATGCTCAGTCCAAATTTGAAGTCATTCGGACTCATGGTTGTTTTTTTATAGCATTTTTACAAAGGGACTTTAATTATAATCACCTTGTATATAATGAAGGATTGAACTGGCTAACTTTTGATTTCTTGAATTATGGTGAAAAAATTTAGAATTTTGCTACCAAAAAACAAAGGTGCATTTACTGATAAGACTTATCATGCATTAACTTTCACAAGCAAATCTACAGCTCTGCATCAAATTTCTTTTGAAATCTGGTTTTCATTACGTACTCAGAAGGCATCTCTCTGGAAATGACATAGAAGCACTATTCAGTCATTTAAGGCAGATGGGTGGATGTAATGATAAACGGATGCGCGATCTTGTATACATGCCACAGAGACTACACTTAAGACCAGCTGCTATGATGCTTGATGATGGATATAGATGTTTGCGTGTTAAAAACCTTGCTGGTTTTAGTACACCACTAAGGCTCTGTTGATATTTATATAACCGCTTCAGGTGTTTGGAAGATATCTGATGTCCACCTTTTAATGTTTCACGCAAAAACTGATTTCGGACTTTTTAGATGAAGTGACTGGGGTCAAAAGATAAGAAAATCTTTCTATTAGGGTCAAATGGAGGAGAAATTTCAGGTTCTGAGTTTCCATTAGTAAGCAATTTGAATATGGCTGTATTAACCGCGAGATTGTCTGCCACTATTCGTAAAACGATGAACTTCTGGTCCTCTACAATCTTTTATAACTTTCATTGTGAGATCTCTAAGTTGCTCAGCAGTCAGTGCTTATGTAAAGAAGAATGGAACTGGTATTCTGTAACGTGTTGCTAGACCTCGAAACTAAAAGCAAAGCAGCCGATTAGCAAGTGAATTCAAATCCCCTACATTTTCAACACTGGTGCTTGCTTACCGAAAAATGTGTCCAACTTCCTGTCGTAAAGTAGTTTTTGTAGAATAGACATTTCATCAATAATCAGTGTTACCATAAGGTCACCATCATGTGCTATTCCTTTTTCTTCTTCACCCAGTCGAGCCTTTGCTAAGGAGGTTATTCCCTTTTCCCCTGTTTAGAGTCATTGTGATCCGTCACAGCAAGAAATATTTTTAAATCATCGGCAAATAACAGAAATGGAATATCTCATATCGCAGTACCAATATCATTGATAAAAAGTAGGAATAAAAGGGGTCCAAGATGGGAACCCTGTGGAACCCCACTAGTAGCAGTAAAGGGAGAAGCAACAGTATCTTTTAGTTTAACACTCATAAGACGATGAGTATAAAAGCTGCAAGTCCATGAAAGAATAGGGCCATAGAAGCCAATGGCCTGCAATTTTTGATACATAATACGATGATCAACTTTGTCAAAAGCTTTTGAAAAATCAGTATAGATAGTATCTACCTGACAATAATTGTGAAATTTGTTAATGATATAATTCTGAATCAGCAATAAATTAATTATTGTAGACCTGCCCTTAACAAATCCATGTTGTTGGTGAATAATAATATTTTTTAGGAGTGGCTGTATTTTATCAAACGCTATAGAGTCTAACAATTTAGGAATAACTGATTGAATTGTAATAGGCCTATAATTCCTTATGTCATGCTTATCACCAGATTTAAAAATGGGGACAATATAACTATGCTTCCAAAACATAGGAAAATGACCAGTAGATAGTGATTTGTTGAATAAAATTAACAGAGGTAAGCACAATGATGGAGCACATACGGAGATAAATAAGGGAGGTATCTTATCTGGTCCAGGTCCCTTGTTAGTATTTAAAGCCTTTAATTTACCCATAATATCTTGGGAAGTCACACAAATCTTAGCAATATCAATCTGATTACTATAATGTATATTACTGGCTTGACAAGAAAGTCCATTATTAATATCAACGGTAGAAAAACAGCTGGAAAATAATTGTGAGGTCACTAATGAATTACATGTATATTGAACATTATCATCTAAATAGATAGACGAGGTTAGGTAATTGTCCGATTTTTTAGAATCAACATAACTCCAGAATTTTTTAACATTTGTAAAAATAGAGAATTCAACTTTAGAAATATAATTTTCATAACAAACTTTAAGGGCTTTACATTGAGACCGTAGATAAAAGGGCTTTACATTGAGACGAATAAGAAGTTAATAAAATATAAATTTGGGATAAAAATATATTTATTTATTTTATGTAATAGTAGAATGGAGCAGTGGACACAGGAAGAGAGAGCAGGAGGAGACAAGATGAAGACCATATGTAAAGCCAAAAAAGGGGGAATTTATGAGGGGGCCATAAATAGAGGGGGCAAAGAGAGGAGAGAGTATTTGTAGAAAAATAAGAGAAATGAAAACTGGCATTCAGGTAAAAATACAAATTTGTACAATGAAGTAAGATTCGTTAAGTATATAAAAAGTGAAATGAAAAATCATAAAATGAATGAAAAGAATAAGGAAAATGCTACTAATAAAAAAGCAGATAAATGAAAATAGAACATAAAATACAAAGACTGGAATGAAATAAAATACCTCTAATATTTCTTCGTGCTTGATTATATTACGTAGATAATATTGGGCATAAAGATAAAATATAAATTTTTAATTTTAAAACCGCAGATGTGATAAATTTTGACATGTATTCATTAATATATTAATCCCATTAAATATTAATAAATATTTCTACTCTGTACGAGCTTCAGTGTTTGAGACATTGTTTATCGATAGACAGTTAGCAAGTTTCTGTCGCCCAGTTGACCATCGCCCACTTGTCCGTCACCCAGCTGTGAAACTGGCTAGCCCATATCATCAAACTAGGCATATGGAATAATCACTTTAATTTTAAGTCGAAAATCATTAGAAAATTACACGGTTTGTTCTATTATCACTGTGATAACCGTAATGTTAGATAACACTGGACAACAAATTTTGATGAAAGTCATGCCTTTGACGTGAAAACAGCCAATTCTTAATGATTTCGAGCCGCTGAAACCGAATATGACAATGAAATCGTGAGATTCGCTACGGTTTGTGAGATATGCGCAATAGTTACATATACTGTAATACTCGCATATGACGTCCGTTTCTGGCTACTTGCGACGTCGCTTTGCCTGTCGCTTGTATGTATAATCAGGAATATCTCTGGCGAGAGTCCAACAGTAGTCTGCTAACATGGAAGTGGACCACTTTCCCTGATATCTTGTCTCCATTGGTGAAATTTCCTGGTGAAAGCGTTCGCCATGCTCATCACTGACCATGCCGGAGTTGTCAAGGAAGAAGTCCAAGTGTGAATGGAGAAAATGGATCTTTAAGGACATATTGCAGCCAAGTTTGTGATATTGAGACATGTCCTCCACCAGTTCCTTGTAGTTGTCTGCCCTGACATTCCCGAGGAAGCTAGTTGACACCAGACGAAACGCGTCCCAAGCTTTCTTCTCATCGCCCTGAAGCAGGCTGTCGAACTGCTCGTCTGCGAATAGTTGGCGGATCTGAGGACCTACAAAAATGCCCTCTTTAATTTTCGCTTCGCTGAGTCGAGGGAATTTGGTACCCAAGTACTCGAAAGCTGGTCCAGTCCGATCCATGGATTTTACAAAGTTTTTCATTAAACCGAGTTTGATGTGCAAAGACGGTAAAATGATTTTGTGAGGTTCTGCCATTGCTGGGTGTTGCACATTCTTCTCTCCGACCTCCAGAGATTTCCTCTGAGGCCATTCTCTCCTCACATAGTGCAGAGTCTTTGCTCGACTGTCCCATTCACATAAAAAGCAACAGTATTTAGTATATCCCAGTTGCAGTCCCATTAACAGTCCAACTACTTTTAAATCACAACAGAGGTGCCAGCCATAATTGCTATACTGAAGATGGTGCAACAGCTACTTTAAGTTCTCGTACGTTTCTTTCATGTGCACAGCGTGTCCAATCGGGATGGACGGCAAAGAGTTTCCATTGTGCAACAACACCGCTTTCAGGCTCAATTTCGACGAGTCTATGAAGAGTCGCCATTCTTGCGGGTCATGTTTGATTCCGAGGGCATTCATCAGGCCATGTACGTCGGTGCAAAACATAATATCACCGTCTTTTTTGAAGTACGGCTCCAAGTGTTCATGACGAGTTCGAAAAGCAGTCACTCTGACGTTTTCCTACAGAAGATTCCATTCTTGAAGTCTTGATCCCTGTAGCTCCGCTTTCGCCTTTGACAGGTCCAGATCGCGAACAAGATCATTGAGATCTTCTTGAGTGAGAATGTGAAGCGCAGATGATTCACCTTGGAAGACGTACGGATCATCTTTGGACGTCGAAGGCTTAGGAGAACCCTTCTCACTATCAGAATCAATGGAAAATTCTTTAGGAGGCTCGGGAACGGGAAGTCCATCTCCGTGCGGAACTGGTCGTAACGCAGATGGTACATTCGGGTATGCTATTACCAGTTTCTTTTTTTTAGTGAGGCCTCCAGAAATAGGTGGAACCAAGCAAAAGTAGCAATCACTTGCGTGATTTGTTGGCTCTCTCCAAATCATAGGAACGGCAAACGGCATCGCCACTTGCTTGCCTTTCAGCCACCTTGGAAGATCTCTTGCACACGTACTGCAGCATATGTATGGGGCTCAGTGTTTGTCCTGATCCCCGATCTTGCATCCGAAATAGAGCTGGTAAGCCCTTTTCACAATTGGAGTCATCTTCCTCTTCTGGCTTGCAAACGTCATTTCCCCGCAGATGTAACAGAAGCTATCTGCACTGTTAACGCACTTGCGAGGCATCACTACTGATGTATCAGAGACAAACGAGACATGTAACAAACTTTATCTTACGTGGCATATATTTGCTGTGGCGCCACCTCTTAACGCGTAATTGAATTGTGAAGGCATCAAAGTTCAGTTATAAAAACATGGAAGGGTATGCTACAAGTAGGCATGATTAAAGTGGTTAGCTTTCAGACAATAGTACTATACCTTCTGGAGTGTTGTTTGTGGCTGCCTGATGCAACATGACACTATTTGTACTTTGTAATAGAGCGCTGCAAAATGGTGACTAATATAAGCAATGTGAAAGTCGTTTAAACGTGACCATCTGCGTATCTCAAAAACTAGAGCCAATTAACAACTTTTATTGTCATTTTCGTGTTTAGCACCTAAAAATTAGTAAAGATCGACTAATTTCATGTCAGAGGCAATTTTCGTGTTGTCCAGTGGAATAGGCCGTTGATTAAGATTAGCTGAAAATTTCCAGGCACTTTATAGAGAAATAAACAGCGGCCTCGATTAGCACGCAGTCTGTCATCGCACTGCCCGCATATGCCAAAGGCCGTCTTGCTTACGGTTGAATAGCGCAATAATACTCTTTTTAAGTAAGCAAATTAGCATCCACTTCTTATTTCGTTTTTCCTATTAACGCTTTCTATTAAGATGATTATGTGTTTACAATTTCCAAGGGCATGCAGAGAAGAATATGGCGATTCACCCATAGGATATGTTCAGGTGAAACATGAGGATGGAATATGTTTCGTCAAAGCCAGAAAAACACCAGAGCACAGGGTGAGAAGTTAATGATATTCTGTACAAGCAGCTATTAATGAGAGAGAAGAGAGTGTGGAAAACGTTCAGTGTTTCGACTGTGCTGCATCAACAGGTAAAAATGTAATACACGAATTCCGTTATGAAATTGAAACTTGCAATTTCACTTTTTTTGTCTACTTTTCCAAAGTGGATGTAAGCAGGCCATTCCTTTGTTGATGTGGCTTCATCGGAGGAGTGAGGAGCCAGCCCCAACTTCTGTAGCTTGCTATTGGAAACGATCAGCTTTATCTTCAGTTGGAAATTGCAATAATTTTGTAAAAGCTGAAGAAATAGGTGTAAAAAAGAAAAAAAATAGAAAGCTGTGGAAGTGGAAATTTTCTTAGTAAAGTAATTGCAAGAGGAAAGACATTAAAAACAAAGAGTTCATTGCTGAAACATTATGAAGACCAATATCAGTGGATGAAGTTTGGAATAGATATGTTGATCAACAATTTATTGCCAATGAAGAATGCAATGTAAACGAATTTATTAAATTCTGCAAGAATGAGATGTGAGCTGAAATTTGTATAGAAATTTCTAAAATTACAGCTGAGCAGTCTGAATTCAGTGAATGGTTTGATTTGAGATATGGAAGGATAACAGCATCAAAACTCCATAAAGCTGCTCAGTGCAAAACAAACAATGGTTCACCGGTTGAACAAATTTTAGGAGGAAAAAGCTTAATCAGCACACCAGCAATGAATCGAGGAAAATGTTTGGAAACTTGAGGTGATACGGTGTATAGAAAATGTAACTTTGCCTGGTTTTAAATAAACAACATCCAGTTTTTGGAGCAACTCCGGATGTCATAAACAACTGCTATGTCGTGGAGATAAAATTCCCAAACAGTGAGAAAGCCAGAAAACGGTATGTTACAGAGAATGGTGTAATTTGTGAAAAATTTCGTGCTCAAATACAGCTCCAAATGCACATGTGCAAAATCAATAAAGGCTTGTTCTGTGTGGCAAATCATGATTTTGAAGAAAGCCAGGAAATAACGATTATTTGGGAAGATTATGTTGAAACTTTTATTTCAAACATGATGGAGAGTGCATTAATATTTTGGAAAACCGCCATTTTCCCTAAATTAACCAATAAAGTATAATAAATAGCCTTGATTTCATCTTTTTTACTTGAAAGTCACATTAAATCAATGTTGTAAATAAGAATAAACACAAACACTTATCTATGAAAAATGAATTAATATTGTTCCATTACTCTTGATTAAATGATTTAAATTTACTGATTTCTGTGCTAATATTAATTTTTCTTAAAATGAATGTGGATTATTTATTAGGTAAACAAATGAGCTCAGTCATCATTAGAATTGCCAAATATTGAGAAATTTATTACTTTCTATATTTGTGGACACGGAAGCATTACACAATCTACAGTCCTTTGGGCAGAATGGGACTAGGTAACGGATCTAACCAGCCCAAGGGACTGTAGAGAGCGTAGTGCTTTTGGGTTATAACATCGAGACACTTAAATAAAGGTACGTGGTTCGAGCTAGTCTGTGTAATTTTTTTCAGTTTTCATTTATAAAGTTTATACAGAATGCTCAACATTTACTTAATCATGGGACTCTGTAAATTTATTAAGACACATGATATCTGAACAGCATGATCAGTTTGATTTATTAAGCATTTATCGATAACAGAGTGAGGTTTTAAATAACTAAATTATCTGATATGTCTTATTACTCTTTCGATGTGTATCCTTAAACTCGCAATTATTTTGTTTCTTTTACTGCAGCTGGAGTCATGTTATCCTTTACTATTACAATAGACCATATGCAAAACCCTAGTACATTAGGGGATTGATAGTATCAACTGAGCTTTACAAGCAATCCAAACGTGCGCATTATAGCCCTGCAACAATGCAAAGTACATCCGTCATTATCAAATTTCAAGAGCAACAGCAAACAAACGCGTGAATCCACTTTGTTTACCAGTGTGATTGTCTGCGTTTACTATCAATCCCAATAGTTTTGAATACGGTTTTGATAATGAAGGATGTACTTTGCATTGTTGCAGGGCTATAATGCGCACGTTTGGATTGCTTCTAAAGCTCGGTTGATACTATCAATCCCCTAATGCACTGGGGTTTTGCATATGGTTCATTGGAGGGCGAATCAGTAAGCATTGTTTTTCACAAATGTACTTGTCCAAGTGCTAGAATCCGCTGTCAGCCATTATTGTGATACCCGGAGAGAGATAATTTAAAAATCCGCAATCTTCTACCAGCTTTACATCTGAACATCGACACCCGTATCCATTAGATGTAAAGTTTATCACTCCATTTGAGATTGATCAAATTAAGTATTTTAATGTATTGCATTTTTTATACTCCAACCACGTAAATGATTGGTGTACCGGATTGCTTGGCTTTTCAATTTCAAATCAGTCTATTATGCACTGGACATTCCTGTATCGCGTTCTAAAAGGTAGTGGCAATAATTTCTGGATCGTACTTTGTTTTGGCCACACAGTCAATTCCTTCATGGAGGATGCAATCACAGGCAAACACAGAAAAAATTATTGATGCCTGGGATTTTAAAATTCCAAAATCATCAGACAGAATAGAAAATGGTTCATTGAGTCTTATTTTTTTAAAAAACTAGAAAGACTGCATCAGTGAGGTCAATTTCTTCATTAGACACCAATCCAACTCTTAACTTAATGCAGTCTTCTGGCACACTAAATACAATCTAGGGTTACTTTGTAAAACAAGTCTGGTTCTTTGTAAGGAAAGTTCCTTTAATTTATTACTTTCTTTTTTTTATCATACTCGTCATCCGTCTCACTGGGAAATTCCTTGTAATCAGGCTCCAAATTATCATCCCATGGGTCTTCTACAATAATCCCAGTTTTTTTTATTAGGCGTGGATGAAATCTTTATCGGAGAGCAGGAACTATTCAACACTCGTGTAGTCATGTCGACTTGGGTGCGTTTGCTTCGAAATGCAGGTCTACTCTATATTGATTTATCACATGTAAGAGGAGTAGCAGCATCCTGGCAATTTTTTTCTTTCGGGATGCTCTGAAATGCTGTTTTCAAACCTCTAGAAACAGAGGTAAAATCTCGGATCTGGCAACGCTGCTTTTTACACTAATGGAGTTTTTACAAATACTGCACCAGTTGGCGCGAGGACATCACGGATACGGTCCTTACCCCAGCGCGGACATTCTGACATCGTCGTCGTAGCGCTGACCGCCAAGGTGTTTAAGTTCAAGAACAAATGATAATCACTGGGCGCTAGGTTAGGGCTAAACAGAGGGTGATCAAATTGTTCCCAGCCAAATGACGCGATGAGATCTTGGCTTCGGTGAGCAAAGCGTGGACGTTCATGGTCTTGAAGCAAAACATTCCTCTAATGAGCATGCCACGCCTTTTGTTTTTGATTGCAAAATTTCGGCGCTTTCACGTCTCATGCACTCAAGAAGCTCTTGGCAGCGCATATTTCACAATCTGAGGGATTTTCAATGATCTGAGATTTTTTAAACACGCATAATCAATGCTTCTATGAAGGGTTTGCCGACATTAAAAAATACACAGATATTTCACTTTCTACCAAGCCTATGAAAACCAAGACGACGATGGCGATGCTAGTGAAAGGAAGGACACAGATCAGCTAAATGCATTGAAATGTATTGCATCTAACTTTATAAAAATTATATAACTGCAATAAAAATTACTAAAAAGGGCATTTTATTAAATCAAAATCTTATTTATTAAAAAAGTTATTAAAATATTATTATATATTATTAATTTGGGAAACAAATTAAACTTGCACACTAACATCCTAAAACTTTTATTAAAGGGGGGCTCAAATAGATTCATATTTCATTTCTTTTCATTAATTTAGCTGTTTATCTTTAAAAATGTTCTGTTGCTATTTAAAAATACTAAAAGTTTCGTGGACTTTCTTTTGGAGCGGAGTTAAGGCGTGATACGGTTGTGACGCACTACGTTCCTGCGTAGTGATACGTCAGAGGGGCAAATTACAAGTGCATTTCTTTCTTACAGCAGCATCACCACCACCACCACCACCTGTAGATAGAATTGAGAGATAGGTTTCTTTCTATAGGCGACATTACAGTCACTGCAATCGCGCGTTAGGTTTGGTTAGGTTAGTTGGATATTAAACATTTAAACAATTATTATAAACAACAATGGTGAAGAAATTCATCGCTGATGCCTGCAACAAACATTTCTTCGGTGTTCATCGGCAGACCGTTGGCGCATGAGCACCATGTTGAATGGCCGATCCTGTCATCTGCAAGTCCAACAGTAAAATCTTCTCGGTCATCTACTTCTTGTGATGAAACTGTTTTCACTGGCTCCTTTTCCTCAGGATCGACTATGTAAGGTTCAAAACAAATTTTTTGACATTTTTTAGTGAATGACCCCTTACGAACAGCCGAAATTCAATGCATGTATTATGCAAAAACATTAGTCACATTCAATACCTTTCACTTAAGGGAAAGTGATTTTGTCTTTGCTTTTGAAAAGCAAAGAAAATAGGTTTTCATTGTGAATGAAACCGGAAGTGAAAAGATCACTTTTGCTGTTTTTGTTACTTTTGCATCTAAAACTGCGTCAGCCATCAATAGCATGATGAACATATAGGAATTGTTTGAAAAATAATAAGTGATTGTGAAAAATGTTTTTTATTGTTCTCCATGATTTTATTATTCCTTAATTTATAACCAAAAAAAATTTACGTTACCTTACTTTATAAACCAAAAGTACGTTACTTACGCCTTTAAATTACAAGTTTTATCGGTGGGCAAGCATCGAAATAGTCGAAGCGGCGATTCAATATGGCTACCACTAAACCGGAAGTTAGTAGCTGAAAAGCAGAGGGAGAAGTGGGTACAGACTCGCTTTCAGAAAAGTGACTTTTGAGACTTCAAGTTCCTGAAAATGACGTCATTGAAAGTGACTTAAGCAAGATAAGTGAGAAAAGCGAGAAAAGTTAAGAGGTTATGAACGCGACTATTGAGTGATCCGGCTTTTGGAAACTGCGATGTCAAAGACGTGCACACGTAAAGGAATTTGTACTTGCGCGATAGAAAGTAGTCCACTTTTCTTCGTTGTTCGGCCTTATGGTTACAAATTAATTGAAATTTGTATTTATTCGTTTTATTTTGTATTTATAATGACTACATGTTTTACCCCCTCCCCTTTCATTTAGAGTGGACTGTCTCTTTAAATTTAATAGATTTTAAGCTAATCTTACATTAATTTATCGATGAAGACTAGGAAAGAAAATTCCACAGCCTGGATTCGAACCAGGAAACTTTGGCTCAGACCGCCAACGCGCTAACCAATTGCGCCACTGGGGCATGTCCTTAGGGCTTAGTTAGAGCAGTTACCTAGTCCACAGGCTGGGACTATACTATGCAAAGAATCCGTATCCGTAACGCTTATTGTTAAGAGTTTTCATCGGACCAACAATATGCGCGGACCAATACTATATATCTTATTATATCTCATTCAACAATGCAAAGCGAAGTTTGTGCAACAATAGGCCAGTTCATTAGATATTCATTCTTGCGTTAATTCATAATAAAAAAAATTATATTTTTTGCAATGCTACTTTGCCGCGTTGGTTACATAGCGTATTCGACAATCTTGATATTGTGATTTCGAATTCTTCGGAATACACTCTTTAAACAGAAACAGCTTTGTTTTCAGACTTCGTTTTGCCTTGACAAGCTTGGCAAAGACGGGAAGGTACGATTGTTATTTTGTATGCCCGTCTTCATCGAGCTTAAACACAGAAATATGCTACCCCTTGCGTTCCGTAAGGAACATAAGCACATAGTGCAGAGATCATACACACCCTAAAATTCGACAAACCCTAACATCTGTGAGCTGGCGCAAAATAATATCACGATGTGCACTGACTCCACTGCCAGGTAAAAACCTCAGCAACGTCCGAAGTTGTCGGTAAATTGTAGGGTCGACAGTCATTAGGTTGAACGTTTGGGGTATTACAACAGCCAATTTCGAATAATCAGGTTCGTTACAAGCTAAAATACTCAGCGGGGATAATGCAGCATAATTCGTTTTAATTCAAGAATACCGTTACAGGCGACTGATCATTTTATGGAGTTCGAACGTTGACCACTTCCCGTTCGCCCAACTTATGCAATGACAAATAACAAACCCCAGGATCAAATCTTACACAACATTGATATACCCTGCCTTTGTTTTGCCTAGAAAAGCTCGGCGTAGACGGGTATCTCAGCTAGTCTTTCCTAAGGCGTGATATCCATTAAAGAAAAACACATGAATGTTCTGTGAGAGTTTTTCATAAAAAAAAATTCATCATGGCCTAAAAATTTTCATTTAGATGAAATCATGGACTTCAAAAAAAATCATCCATACTAAACACGCATATTTTATCACGTACACAGTTGCAGATATCCATGTAATAAGTCAACTTTGACAAACAATTTTGGCTGTAAATTGAAAAAAAGACTCGAAAACTTCTTCTTAATGCATATGTTTCCAGAATTATGCTCCCACTCACTCCGCTTTGCATATGATTCGGTGGTAACAATATGCAGTTGCAAGCAAAATAAATCTTGCAGAATTATTAGATATACTGCATGCTCTAAGGCTTTTCATGTGATGTGTGTTAGGCCACAGCGAACACTGCGAACAGGTGGATTTGTTCCCTGTGTGAAAAATAGGCTTTCCTTAAATACAGGGCGTTGTTAAATTTCACGTCAAAAATAATAGGGGTGATGGAATATGCGATTCCAAACAAAAAAGTTCATATTAACTTGGGTCCTAATTTGAACGATAATTGAGATATGAACAGAAATAAAAATGCCGCCACTAAGATCAACAAGTTAATAACTCACATTCTACAATATCTAGGATGATGAAATTTGGACGAATAATAGGGTACACAAAATTCTGTTTACCGTTAAAATTTGATCGAATTCCAACAAGTAGTTTCAGCGTTACGTAGTCAACATCGTAACACGTGCTGGTTAGTACTCACATGTGAGCACGTGTTACGATGTTGAGTGCGTATCTCGGAAACTACTTGTTGGAATTCGTTCAAATTTTAATGGTATGTACCCTATTATTTCTTCAAACTTCATTATCCTAGGTGTTATAGAAAGTGAGTTAATAACTTGATCTTAGTGGCGGCATTTTTATTTCTTCTGTTTATATCAGTTATCGTTCAAATTTGGACCCATGTTCATATGAACTTTTTTGCTTAGAATCGCATTTCCATAAACGTTAATTTTTGACATGTAATTTAACAACACCCTGTACATTTTAAGTATTCTAATTTCAACCTCTTAATAGATTGTAAAGTTCAAAATAAAATTATAGACACGTCCTCACCCAGTTTGAAAAGAATGGTTGAAGTTGTGTTTATAATTTTATTTTCAACTTTACAATATATTTTGAGAGGTTAAAATTAGAATATTTGATTATTAATAGTTTAATGTTTGTTATTAATGAAATTATGATAGACTTCTTTTGAATAACCTTCGGAAGGGAAGTAAAGCCGTTGGTCTCGTGTAGTCGTTTGCCAGCTGCACGTTAAAGAACCCTTGCGAGGCAAAATTTGCGGTCCCTATAACGCCGTCCTGAAATGACCATGGCAGTTGAAAAGGACGTTAATACCAAACAAACCAAACCAAACGTTTTGAAAAAATATTTAATATTGAAAGAAAGAAATAAATTAAACAAATAAAGTTTAGACTTACTAAAGTTGCTAGATTGATAGTTGTTATTTATTTAGTAAGTCTAAACGTTATTTATTTCATTATTAAATATTATACAAAGGGAGTCTATACTGACATTTAAATTAAATCTATAAATACGTAAGCAAGATGTGAACATGTAAATAAAACGTAAAAATAAATTCAATTTATAGAAATCGAGATTACTTCTATTTCGGAATTACATTTCAGAATTTGTGTTTGGACATTTCACCAGAGATTCTTCCATGTTACGTAAACAACTAGCCACGATGGCCGTCTTGTCAACAGTGCTGTGTTCCAAGTCATTTGAACGTTTAAGCAGTGTAATGGACAGGCAATTAAATATTCTGAATTTTTTAATCCTTCTTATTGCTCGTTCAACCTGGACTCGAGCAGAAGCCAATTTTCTCGAATATGTCACTTCACTTTCTGTCTACTGATTTTTCCCTCGAGTGGAAAATGGAATAAGCAACTTGACAGTCAACAATTCCTCTATGTTAAAACTTGATCAGCTAGCATTACATCACCAGATTGTAACAAATCCAAAATTCCACTTCTCTTTGTAAGTTTTTTGTCGCTAATTCTTCCACCCCATGTGACAAATAGAAAATGCAATCATTAGGTATGATTCTAACCTGAAATCTTAGTGTTTGTGGCTTTGTAGTTGGACTAAGTTTGGCCTCGAACTGTAAATGTGTAAAGTCTTTCTATGGGGATTTCTTTATAGTCAATTATGCAGTGAACATTTTTGAAAAGTTTATCTGTAAAGACAGGAAGTTTATTTTTTTTTATCTTTTACCTGGATGGCCACTAGGAGGTTCAACCATTCATGAAAAATTCTTAATACTTGAGATTCAGATATATAAAAGCTGGACAGTCAAATATTTATTTAAAGCCCAAGACACAGTTTCATAAGTGTTAGAATCAACTGTTCTAGGGGTGAAAGAGCAGTTGATATTGAACATTTCCATACAGTTGATGCAGATGTTAATGAAGTAATTAGCTGTACCCCAAATTGTACTGAAGGAAGTCTTGTAAAAAAATGGATCGATGCACCGGTTGAAGTAACTGCATTTACAATCTGCGGCTTTGATAACAGGGGCCCTATTCTCGAAATTTTCGTGTTGACAACTCACATGAGTTGGGAGTGTCACGTGGTACAAACACGAATGATCAGACAGAATTGGTATTCTCGAAAATCAACTCCCGTGCTTTTCCTTCTTCTCACGTGAGTAGACCTTGTGAGATAGCAACGCACAAAAAAAAAACAAAAAAACATGGCCTACGTATTCGCTATTCTGCATTCTATCGGAGCATTGGAATCAACGGAAAGGCGTTGTGTGAGGAGGCAACGAGCTTTACGAACGCGTATTAATGCATTCGAACTTCATGAGGAACATTTTCGTCTCTTATTTCGACTATCAAAGGATTTGGCAAAAATTTTGATAGACAACCTTCGACCGATTTTAGGGGATCAAACTCGAAGAGCAGCATTAAGCCTACAAAACAGTGGAATAATTTGCACTATCTGCACAAGCGAGCGATGACTAATCACGCGACCAAGGTAAATGACATTTTTATTAATTTTGCCTTTTACTCGTAACCAAATAGAAAAGGGGTTGTATATCAGCTGGTTAGAGGAGGGGAATGGCTTTAAAACATCATTTCACTTATCTTGGTCGCGCGATTGCGTGCGGATTGTGCAAATTAACCCTACTTTCCATTCCCTATTTGATTTGTTTGCTCCGACGCAAGAATTCAATTTCCTTCCTAAGTCATCCCATAGTTCTTCGTAAACTCGTTATCAAATTTCCTTTATACATATGTGTATTATTTTCAAAAAAATAAAATTGCTCATCGTTTCCTTGCTTTATTTTTCGTTTTGCTCATGTGTGATTCTTTTCTTTTCCCTCCATACCGAGCGATCGTTTGGGAACAGTTTCCGCTTATTTGATTGGTTCTTGATGAATAGTCTCGATCCCAGACGCTTAGAAATGTCGAAACTCGTGTGAGTGTGACGTACGTACTCACAAGTCGTGTTCTTTTTGTAGTTTGAACCAAGGTAAATGTAGAAGGGTATAATCACACGCAGGCGGAAGTGACGTGATGCAACGTCAGAGGCCCCCAAAGCAGCGCTCTCGGCTAATCGCATTCAGCTATTGCCGTCTGTTTTAAATCAAGGCTACATGTACGTTGTTTTAAATCATGTTTTTACTTTAAAAAAATGAAATTGAATAAAAATTTATGTTTTAAAAATTTTTAATTAACGAATATTAAAATACAGTTATATAAATGCTCTAAAAATAATGATATTATTACATATGCATCATACATTAAATCTTTTTTGTAATTTATTTTTATTTCCTTTTCGTAATAACGTACAATTTAAAGTTCTAATTCGAATATAAGTTCGAGTTGTGACAAACTTCTTAATTACCTGAGGATGTATATTAATTTCATTTTGTATTAAGGCACACACATTTGAAATAATCCTTTCCTGTCTATTTATATCTTCACCATGATATTTTTCAACAATATTATTCATTTTCTGACATTGACTGAAAAAAGTATCTGATGGATATATTAAATTTCCTCTAGATAAAATATGCAAAAAAGTATTATTAGAAACTGGAAGTGATTTTGTCGGTGTACCCAGTTCTGGAATATTAATTTTAAAACAATGAGCTACATAACCTGCCAAATAAATCAGTCCTTCCTTTTGCAGTTGAAGACTCATAACTTCTCTTTCATATTGATCTAATAATGCATATTCATCAACCCCAATATTGTCAAAAACTTCATCAGGTAAAAGATAAGCATTACACAAATCGGATACCTGCATAGTATTAACACATTGAGTTTCATTCTGATTATTATTAGGCACATGTGACTCCTCTTTTTCCTCTACATTTGTTATCAAGGATGTAATTAACAATTCATCTTCACATGAATTTAACGAATAATTTGAGAAGTGTGTACAATCATCACAGTCACGTGTGTTACATTTTGCAGATAACATTCCACTTGAATAACGTCCCAAAATATAAGATCTAAGTCGATTTTTGAAATTAATTGATGATGGATGATCATTTGCACCTCCTATTAAACGAATAGTTGAAAAGAAATTTTCTAAAATGTCTTGATTCAGACGTCTTGGTAATAGATATTCCAAATTGTACACCTTCTTTAAATGAGCTTGAAATGCGATTAATGGCCGATTTGTTATTAGTATGCCTTTCTGAAATGGCAAAAGTGACTTTCGTTTAGGTCCAACTCTCATGCTGAATATCATTTCACTCATTTCATTTAAAATTTTACATTGAGAATCCAAATGAGTTCCAAAAGCACTTTTTGAATAAGTTATTCCAAATTTCTGAGAACAATTACAGATATCAAACCACTTATCAATAATTTCAATGATATTTGCAGCTTTTTCAGCAATACTTTTAGGTATTAAATTATGCAGTCCACAATACATGATAGCACTAGCCATTGTATGAGATAGTGTTTGAACTGCTCTTGTTACATTTTGCCTTGCCATACCCTTTACCTCTAAATAATGTGGTTTCAACTTAAACCAAGGATCAATTTCATGTGTTCTATGCTTAAACACGGCTTCCAATAATGTCTTATTAACAGTAATATCATTTACTGTTATTCCTTGATCAAGTATATGATTTCTAATTAACTTTATAAGATGTGGAGGATCTGAAAAAAAAATATTTTCTTATTAGGGTCAGAAGGATGAGGATAAAATACATTATTTCCTTCTTCAATACCAATTTTCATACTATTCTTCAAAACAGAATTATTGGGACCCATGTCACATGTAATAGCTATAACTACATAACCAACTGCAAATAATTTCTGTATCAACAAATCCAATTCTTCTTTTGTTAAAATTGGCTGAAACGAATAGTACAATGGTTGTCGCCATTTACCTATCAACCCCCTACCCATTATAACATTGCATGAGTTGTGTGGGCCCCAAACTTTTTCTGTAGCTTTGTCTAATTCTATTTTGTTTGAAATATGAATTTCATCAAAAGTTAAAATAGTCAACCTTTCTATTTCAGAAAATTCCAGTCCTTTCAAAAACATTAAATTTAAAACATTATTTAAAATTCCTGGTTCAAAATTGATGATCTTAACCCATCTTGACAATGTAGACTGAGAAATGCAATGAAATTTTCTTTACATCTTTTAAATATCTGTAAGCTACTCCACTTATGCTACGCAAAGCAAGTGCAACAGAAATATCTTCCTTATCCCAAACATGACGCTTATCAGGATACATTAAGATTTCTATCTGTCCAGGTGTAAACTGGTTTTTAATGATGTTTTCATATTTGTCTTTCAATTTGGAGATTTCAACTGCTTTTGTTGCTTCCATTTGATGATCAACTTCCAGCTGTTTATATTTCTTCTCAAATTCTTGAAGCTTAACTTCCAGTTCTTGATTTCTAGTTGCTAACTCTTCATAAGACATCTGCATAGGTATAATATCTATAGGGTGTACATCCTCAGCTTGGTTACTGTCATATGTAGTTTCTCCAGTTTGTCTATAGTAATTAATTTTTAAAATGTTTAAAATTTTCATAATTATTAAACTCTCCTTATTTGTGAAGTCGATTCAACTCTTTCCTACCTTTTTGTCAATCTTTGAGCACGTTGGCTTGGCAAACAATCTGTATTTTCCTTTGGGAGTTTTAAAGTTGGTACACTCTCTTTTTTCAACCTTAATTTGACACCCATCATCTGATGCTCAATTAAATTTTCATAATCACTCTCCTTGAAATGTTCTGAACAAATACGTGCTATATTTAGATGTAGAGAAATTATAATAAATATAATAATAGAGAGAAAAATTATTTTTAATAATAAATGAGAAAAGAAAATATATTTTAAAAAGTTAAAAATAAAACAAGTTAAAAATTTAACTTACCGCTATCCGAACTTTTCTTTCTATCGGATCGCCTGCATAAATGCCACCATTTCTGACGTAGCAGCCTCTCTTTAGGGAATTTAAAGTAATGCAATCCTTTATCCTTTTGCCTGTCATGATTTGAACAACCGAAAACAGTGCAAACAGTCATTTTTTGAGCAATAATCAATCGTAAACAGCCCTTTTCACACTACAGACACTACTGATCACAACGCGGTCGCCATTACGGTAGAAAGATGGGGGCTCTCTACGTCATGCGCAGAAAAAGACGCGTTTTGGCATTTTAGTGACTACACCCTTCTACATACACCTTGGTTTGAACTGCAGAATAGCAATCGTGTGAGTCGAAATCTGACAAGTGAGATAGTGTATGTGAGATGGATTGCAACACGAAAATTTCGAGAATAGGGCCCCAGGTCTCGAAGATGAGCATTTTCATAAATTAAATCCTTTTGTTCTTTTTCAAGTCTTTCGGTTTTCTTTTCAAGAAATTCAATTCGCCTCTCATTCTGATCAATGCTGCTCCAATGAGATCTGACTGGCTGCATGAATCGCACTTTTCACTAGACAAGCAATCAAGATTGTTGATTTCTGCAGACTCCTGTTGCAAATCAGACTCCGTACTCGAGTTGTTGTCAGTAGAATTCTGAATTGTGGGCTTGGGAACTTCTGTTGCATCTTTTTCTTTTTTTTGATGGCGATCATACCTAAAAATTTAAGACTCCGATTGTAAAGTTATATTGATTGTTAAACGGTTATAAATGCAGAGTATAAAAAAAATTACATGCAGACAATTAAAAAAATTAAAAATTACATGGCGATGTTAACAATAGGATTCGGAATCTACCTTTAATATACGTTATTGGAACAAACAGCCCGAGCAACGCCCGGCGGGCATTTCAGCTAGACTTTTGTTTTCAAAGGATGTCACTAGATGGCGATGCCAAACCATGACTTTCATTTTATTCAATTTTTCCAGACTTTCAAGGTCACAGGGTAAATATTTTCAGGAAACTTGCTTCTCTCACGGTCAATTATACGTTGCTTGCTCCCGCGTTTCCAGCTGTCGAAATCTACAGCGTTTTTGCGCCACAGGGGCAGGACATACAATGTTGTTTTCCGACATGGACTTGAATGCACAACTAGTTTACAATCCAAGCCCAGCTTGCCTGTGTAGCTGATTCATTTATCTTATCATTTAATTTTCTTTTTCCCAGTGCATTGTTCATAAATCATCATTTTTGTTTTAAAATGATTATGAAAGATTTGGAGAAGGATTTCTAGACTGTTTCTCATTTTCGTGCATTTCGTTCATACTTTGTTTGTTATGTTAAAAATTGAACTATCATTAACAATCTTTAAAAAAAATTACTCAACGTATCTTTTCCGCCAGGGCGAAGCCGGGTAATATTGCTAGTACATATAATAAATTTGTTGTTTGTCTGTTTCTTTGTACGCGCATCACGCAAAAACTACTGGACGGATTTTGATGAAACTTAGTATGGTTATAGCTTATAGTCTGGATCAACATTTAGGGTACTTTTGATCAATCACGAAGTTTCCGAGGAATTATATTTTTCTTTTAGCTGATCGTTTTGGTGTTGCATTACCTTAGGTGAACTCCAAACAATGGGAAAGCGTGCGAGTGTTGTTGCCGTAGCAACGTAATAATCTCTGATTTTCTTAAGGTTATGTTTACTTTATTATTATGGTTTCAGCACTTATTGCATAACAAAAAAAAATTATAGGATTAAATTTTGTATTTTTTTTTTACAGATTATTTACATACCGGGTGATTATAATTAAAGTTCCCCATTTCTGCGCGTGCTTCAGACCACGTTATTGCACGGATTCTTCTTTCTTTTTCTTTCTTTCTTTCTTTCTTCTATTAGTTGTTTTCTTATTTTTTTGTCATCAGTGCTGAATTACCTGATTCGAATTACGATGCAATATTGCACGAGGTTGTAAAGATACATGATTCATGGCCCGTGCGGCGCTTTAAATACAAACTCCTTGCATGCAGGAGGGCCGCTGCTCTAAAAGATACCCTAGAGCGCTATTAGAGCAAACAATGTCAGAGGAAAACGAGTATCCGCTGTATCGTCGAAGATCACCTCAACAAGGTGGTTTCATAGCCACAGTTATGTTACATGGTCAAGAAAGTATTTTGGACAATAGATGGGTTGTACCCTATTCACCAGTGTTATCAAGAACATTTCAAGCTCACATTAATGTCCAAATGTGTCATAGCGTCGAGTCCATCAAATGTAAATGTAAATACGTCAACATGGGTAGTGACCAGGCCACGTTTGCGTTGAGAAATAATGAGTATGACGACGTTCCAATCAAGCCGATATATAAGTTCTTCAGAGGCGGTTTGGCGCATTTTTAGCTTCCTCATTCACGAGAGACATCCGCCAGTAATGCATCTAGATGTTCACCTTGAAGGCAGGTAACGAGTGTATTTCAACTCTGAAAATGTAGCAGACCAGTTAGCAAATCCAAGACAAACCACTTTGTTGGCATTCTTTCGACTTTGTGAAACAGATGATTTTGCAAAAGCACTTTTATGCGACGAAGTTGCATTTTATTATACATTTAACAAGCAGCGAGCTGTTTTCAACCGTAGAAGATCTGGAATAGCTGTGGATGGCCAGCCCGGCATATTCAAACAACACATCATTGGTAGAGTCTACGCGAAGCATCAAAACAACTCCGAATGCATCCAATTACCTACGCTTACTTTTACATATAATGCGGGGACCTACTTCTTTTAACGATCTGCGAAAAGTTGACGATATTGAATATCCTACTTACCAGACTGCTTGGCTAGTGCTTCACTTGCTAGATGATGATCAGCATCGGGATGATTGTTTGGCCGAAGCATGCATCAGCGATAGTCCACATCGCTTGCGTCATTTGTTTACCATCTTGCTGGTATTTTGTGGGCTTTCAGATGCACAGTTGTGGCAAAAATATCAAGAGAAATTAGTCGAAGACTTTGTCAGAAACTTACAACTAAGCAATAATCTGAATGACAACTAAGGGAACTGAATGATAAGTTGCGTGAAAGTACTCTGAATCGATGTTTGCTGGCTATCCAAGACAGTTTCATCTATAGTAGGTAATCCTCTCTCTCAGTACGGTATGCCCGCACCAACTTTAGATTGGGAACACATTAAGAGGGACTACGCAGCGTAAATAAACTATATTCCAGCGAAACTGGTTGAAGCATTGCAGAACGTCGTCTCGAACTTAACAGCGGAACAGCGTATAATATTCGATCGTGTGTCACAGCGTTGAGTGTGCTTCGGGAGAAATCTACTTTTTAGGTGCACCCGGTGGGACGGGGAAGACATTTCTCACTAAAATCATCTTGGCCCAAATACGCAATAAAAAGAAAATTGCTCTTGCTGTCGCCTCATCGGGTATAGCAGCCCCACTGTTACCTGGAGGCAAAACCGCACATACAATGTTCAAGATCCCAATTGATTTAGACCACACGGAAAGCCCAGAGTCTTATGTTTCTAAGAACAGCGACAAAACAAGGGTTCTACGCGATTGCTGTTTAGTAGTATGGGACGAGTGCTCTATGGCAAACCATAAAGCGGTAGACGGTAGATAGAACCTTGCATGATATGAGACAAAATGATCGCTCTATGGGTGGAATTACATGCTTTTCTGTGGAGATTTTAGGCAGATTTTGCCAGTAATACCACGAGAAACTAGGCCTGCCTAAAGAGCTCAAACCTGTGGCGCAACGTTATACCAATGCATTTAACAATAAATATATACGAGTTCAATAAATGCACAGGAGTTTGCAGATTTATTAGTAAGTATAGGTGACGGTACCTATCCACAAGAACAAGGAAAAGTTATTTTGCCTGAAAATTTATGTTGTACAGTGCCATCACTGCAAGACCTCATTTCTTCTGTGTATAACACAAATAACAAACCATGAAACTTCTTGGCTATGCGAAAGAGGTATTTTGACCCCTCCCAACGACCAGACCGGAGCAATAAACGCTGAAATGTTAACATTTGTTCAAGGGGAAAGCGTAGAATATATCTCTATCAACAGAGTAATGGAACAAGTAGACACTGCGAACTATCCGATTGAATTTTTGGATTTCCTAAGCGCACCCGGCCTTCCGTCGCACATAATTAATTTCAAAAATCGGCATCCTCATAATTCTCTTTAGAAATTTAAGCTCACCAAAACTATGTAACGGCACTCGACTGAAAGTTACAAATCTACATCTGAAAGTTACAAAACGTGATAGAAGCTGAGGTTTAACAGGATGCGGCGCAGGTGTTAGAGTTTTTATAGCCCAAATCACTCTCATTATAAATAACTTTCCCTTCAGTTTTAAAAGTGCACAGTTCCCAATCAGCTTATATTATGCGATGACCATCAACAAAGCGCAGGGCCAGACTCTGCACGTTGCGGGCATGGATCCCAGTGATAGTTGTTTTTCGCACGGCCAACTCTATGTGGCTCTTTCCCGTGTCAGCAACTCTAGTAATCTTTATGGATACATCCCTGCTGGTTCTACTCCTAACACAGTTTACAGAAAAGCTTTATTGTAGTAAATGAAAATTTCTTTTAGTTGTATTAAATATAAAAGATTATATTACCTAAGTCTGTAGAGTGATTACTACTAACATAGGAGAGACAACCAAAACGCTTTTCCACAAAAATTTTATTCCGCATGTATATACAGTCATGGACAAAAAAAACGCTCCCTCACTCTGTGCTGCTATATTTTTAAATGAGCGTTTAAAATAGGATGGTATGATTTTATTGGTTAAAAATTTACATAATTTTCTGACTGAACTAAACGATATCAGACACGTAGTGGCAAAGTAGTAAACGCTCATTTAAAAATATAGCAGCACAGAGTGAGGAAGCGTTTTTTTTGTCCATGAGTGTACATACATAGTTATGCTGAAAGAAGGTCGCTTAGCGATTGAAATGTACATACATGAGGAATAAAATCTTTGTGGAAAAGCGGTTTAGTTTTCTCCCCTATGTTAGTTCTATCAGTTGTTTTCTTAATCTGTTTTAATCATGGTCCAAGGCTCAGAGTATATTTATGAAAACCGGCATTGGTATGTGTTTCAGTGATCTACACGTATGAAGTCGCGGACACAGCTAGTCCTCAATAAATCTCAGAGAGTTCCAGGAGACGTCATTCTATAACCTATCATACATGTATGAAGAAATTTGGGAAGTGCGCCTTCGCGATCGCCAATGCGACTCTCCTATTCTTGAATATAGGAAGACGATTCTAAAACAAATCTCCTACATAGATATCAGAAAATGAATGAAAATGGTATAACATACAAGATCCCATAAAAGATTTGTATTATAACAAAATTTAATAACTTTTGAACATTATAAATTGATCATGTATCGATTTCAGCATGTTACAGAGGTTTTTATCCAATGATTTTTATCTGATCTATTTGTTTATTGCAAAAAACTGCTCATGGGAAACAAGTTGTTTTTTTTTTAAAAAATGCATAAGAATATAGAAAATTTGCTCTCTGGTTCTCCCGTCCCTGCTCTTGAGGAAATCAGCAGAACATGACATCATTTCCTACCGCGAGAACCGACCGGGAATCTCGTACAGCCTATGATTATGGAGATAGATAATATTTATTACAAAATTAACAAATAAAGATAAATAAACTAATTAAAAAATAAATTTAATGGACTTTCATATTGTCTCTTAAAAACAATGAACTTATAAAAGTATTTTCTCCTATACGTTTTCTCAGCATTTTAAATTTATTTATAATATATGCATTAACATAAATTTATAATTTATCTAAAACTATTTTTCTTTTCTCAGACAGGTACATCTGTATAATCTGTCATCTTTGGAGATGGCTACAATGCAGATGGAAATTTGTGTGGAACCAGTGAGAGTGGAAACAGTAGCTGGGTGTCCACTTCACTGAATCCAATTCTATAAGAATCTCCATCAAACGTGCAACCAAGGAAGCGGCGCCAACCATCATCGGATGATGCTCTCAATAATCTGGCAGCCCAGTTAGAAAGGACTGACCAGTTGCTTGCTGGGCAAGTTCCATCAGATTCAGCAAGCAATTTTGCTCACTACATTGCAGATGTGCTGCGAGAAATCGCACCGCATCACAGAAAATGCGAGTTAAAAGTCATGCAGTTTTGAACTGGTATTTAGAGGGGGTTGACTGCGTAGTCCTTATCCCTGAGAATTCAAATATGTAAAAACAATTTAAATAAAAACAGCAACCGCAATTCTACAGATTAGATTTTTGATATATGCATTTTGAAGACCCTGTTCTCATCATCAGTGTGTAAATTGGGAATACAACATGTGGCTATAGCGTGTGTCCCATTTAACCTCACAAATCAAATAATTAAAACAATACGCATCAGAAAAATAATAAAAATATATGTTTAAAATTATCCAATGTGCCAAACTTGATCCTACCCCCTGAGGGTGGGGGAGGGGACAACTTTGAAATTTTAAATAGGAACCCCTATTTTTAATAGTATTTTCAGATTATACACAATATTTGAGAGATACACAAATATTCTTGGGGATTTTTCAATTGATCCAACTGTTTAGGATATAGAGGCACTGAAAGTGTGGAAATTCAAAGTTTTGAACCGAATTTTATTGATGAAGACAAAAAGATAGAGGATAGGTCTTACAGATATCCCGATTCTATTTTTTGATGGTCTTATAATGTCGTGTATTATAAAAAAATACCATGATGTATTAGATTTTATAAAATTTTAATTTTTAAATTGTGTCTGGCCTTGTAATTCCTGGCATACTCCATTGCCAAGGGACTTCACCAGCTGGTGAAATAAAATATTTGAAAAATTCCTTGCAGAGGTCGCCATTATATTGAGAAGACGTTATGGTGGATTTGCTTGCTGTTCTGCTCGCCACTGCCCTTCCAAACAATTTCCTATAGAGTCCGTGAAATCGACAAAAACTGTATACCACACCAAATAAAGAATCAGTTAATAACCTGGTTAATAAAAAATGCAATTTAATAAACTAATTCCAATGACATAAAGTGCATCTTTAACATTCAGTAACGTGAAGGGCAGAAGCTCTTTGATTATTGGGAAGATGACTCTCTTCAAATTGTGCAGTCCGTAAGAAATTGTGAAGCACAATACAGGCTTTTACGATGTTATCGACGTTTTCTGGCTTCAAGTTGATTGCCTTTCGGAATATTCGCCATTTGGCAGCCAAAATGCCAAATGCATTTTCAACACACCGTCCATATGTAAACAATATTTTATTTTACGATTTCACCATTACAATTATAATGTATAGAATGCAAGTATAATATTGTAAAAAAAAAAGAGAGAGCACCTTGCTCTGCTTAGCCTGTAATTAAATATGCGACGCATGTTGTCCAGTTGGTCACCTGCGAATGGCCGCATAAAATTAGGACATAATTGGAATGCTTTGTTTCCTACTAGAACTGGTGGAACACGTATGTGTGACCTGGGAAGCAGATGGCAGTCTGGCAATTCCAATGTGCCTTCTGCAAGGGCACGTCCAAATGCTGAGGATTTAAAATTCCACCATCAGAATGGGGTCCATATCCCCTAACATCCACTACTATAAATTTATAGTCTGCATCCGCCACTGCCATCAGGACGATAGAAAAGGCACAACTTTAAAGTAAGAAAACATTACAATTACTTTTCAGACAAGCTGTTTACGGTATTCAACATAAATAACACATCATGTTTATATTTACTGTTTTATCAATGTTTTAACCAACCTTATAATTGTACATAACACCATTATGTTGGGGGGACTGCACAATACGTGCTTGCCATCTACAGCCTGTAAACAAAAGGGGAAGTTCCATGTTTTCCCAAACTGTTTGGAGATTTCTTCCCATTGGTCAGATGTTGGGCTCTTTAAGAAGTTTATAATAACAAAAAGAAAAAAAAAGTCAGAAAATTTACTTTTCAAACTTTATTTGTCTTTATAGAATAAAATAAACAGAGACGGGTCCAGGTATAGCATATAATTTACGTTAAATGCAGTCCATGCGTTTCAATTCTCGTACATCACCTTCACAGGAAACCTTTATATGTAAATGAGATGGAAAGCACTGCTCTTTATCGTGTGCAGTTGAAGATCTGAACTTGCCACTCTATAAATACTGTATATAAAGTTAAGCAATTCTCATTTTATTTTATAATTTATTTATTTTTATGTTGTCATTTGCTAGGAGAGATCAAATCTTCAACTGTATACAATAAAGAGCGGTATTTGCCTTCTCATGTACAGAGTGTTTATGAATTCCATTGCCAGATTTGGTAAGGTGGTAGGGAAGGTCAAAATTAACAACTATTCCGAATACCATTTTTCCCACAAAAACGTTGTAAACGAGTTAAAAAGGTGTAAAGAACCCGATCAACCCCTGTGAATGCTGCACTGCACGACACCCGCAGAGCTGCATGCAAAGCAGGAAATTAGCAACGAAAGCACTAATTGGTGAATCATGACAATTTATTTGTTCAAATGCAGAAACGGTTATTACAATTTTACATTGAACTTTTACAGTAACTATTCGAAGTGACGACCTTGTGCTGTGATGCAGGACGTGCATCTCCGTTGCATGTTCTTTCGCACTCTCTCAAACAATTCTGGTTTTTGCTGAACCTCTCTGCAGGCGTCAAAGATTCTTGCTCTCATCTCGTCAACACTGGCTACTGGAGTAACATAAACCAGGCTTTTCAAATGATCCCATAAGAAAAAGTCTAGCGGCGTTAAATCCGGTGATCTCGGTGGCCAGTTAATGGGGCCACCTCTACCTATTCAACGTTGAGGGAAGGTTTGATCTCGCCCATGACCCAAGTAAAATGTGCTGGAGCTCCATCGTGCTGCGACCATACATCTGCCATCTGACTTCCAAAGACACATCTTCCACCAGTCCAGGTAGGATATCTTGAAGAAACGTGAGGTAATGCTCTCCATTCAGGTTTGGAGGTAGTACATGCGGTCCGATAATCTGGTCATGTAGAATTCCAGCCCAAATGTTGATATAAAAGCGTTTCTGATGGCTGGAGATGAGTGTGGCATAAGGGTTATGTTCGTCCCAACTATTGGTGTTATGGCAATTGAACATGCCCTCCTTGGTGAATCGTACTGTCATCCGAAAATAACACAAGTATGCCTGAGTGCAGGTTAGTTAGTAACATTCTGAAGATACCATTCAGTAAACTCCATGCCGCAAAGCCTGAACTTCCTGTTTGTGATAAGGATGTTGTCGGCACTCATGTAGAATGTTCTATCACTCGTGTGATTGATGCCCGTATCATGTGTAACTGCACGGGTGCTTGTGGATGGGTTATCTGCAAATCTTTGCTTCACGTCCTCTAAGACATGCCGTATTCGCACAATCTGAAGTCATGTCTGCTGGGTGGAAATTGTCCCGTTTCCCGTAAGCGCCGGTCAATCGCCACAGTTTCTCGTGCATTGCCATGAGCCTGGCCGTACAACAAATGCATTTCCATACGTGACTCATTCATGTGAAAATCTTTGCGGGTGTGGTGCTTCTGCTTGTACGTACTTCACGGACTCTGCCTGGTCACCTTTAAGGAGGAATGTGATCACACGTGCGTTCTGATTCACTAATTAGTGCTTTCCTGGTTTGCATGCAGCTCTGTGGAGCCGTGCAGTGCAGCATACACAGGGGTTGGTCGGGATCTTTACAACTTTTTAACTTGTTTACATCGTTTTTGTGGGAGAAATGGTATTCGGAACAGTTGTTAGTTTTAGCCTTTCTAACCAATTCTCCAAATCTGGCAATGGAATTCATAAATACCGATAATTCCGTGAAGTTGGTGTAAAATCAAAACGCGTCGCCTCTGTTAATTTACTGCTAAACTTGGACCCTCCTCTGTTTATTTTAGCAGAATATACTCCCATTATAGATATCATTTATTAATCTTGCCAAAGCTTAATTCTTGTATCCAGATTGTTCTTATGGAAAATTACTAATTGAATAAAACTGTTTTGAAGAGAATTAATGTTTTGAATTTTAACTCTAGCGCTGTAAATCAAGAACATGGTGTATCAACTTTACCGGCAAATACAGGGGCTGTAAAACATCCCAAAGTGCCTGACATATTTCATGCACAATCCTTTGAGCAGTTGAAAATTCTACTCGGGAAAGTAAAGGATATGCTTGCCAGATAATCTCCAGATGCAAAAATCTGCAAAATATATTCCGAGTATTCAGGACTCATCCAAAACCAAATTATTATAATAATATAAAATCATAATTTTTGTACTCATAATTCAACATTATATCTGGTCTAAATTAAATTATAAGAAATTTGAATAAATTTTATAGTTTATCAAGTAGATATTTCTATTCCATAATGTAAAATTAACTGGGATGAGAAAAAAAGAACTGGTAAAAATGGAAATGGGTAGAAGACGAGAATAGTGAAAAAACCTAGAAATTTAATGAATATATAATTTTCTATATATTTCAAATAACTTGCTGTCTTTTAATTTTAATTTAATTTTTAAATGTTATTATTCAACTCTGCTTGTGGAAGAATGATTTATTGGAGTGCCTTGTAATTACGCCAGTTGAGGTATTTATAAATAATAATAATTTAACTATAAACAACTTTAAACAAATATTAAAATTGAATTGGCAACGCTGATCTCCCGTTTCGGTTTTTTTGCAGCCTGTTTTAAGTTTTTTCAATTTGTCAAACAAGGATGGCGTCATTCTTGTAAAACGATGGAACATAATGGTGTTATAAGTGCGCATACATTTCATCTATAAATCAAATTAAATTCTTATTTACTTCAGTCAAATAATATTTGAAAATATAAATGTATTTTATCAGGAATGGATGAAGGGATTAACCTGTCTTTCTGTGTCTCCACAATTCGCGTGTCCAAACCCTTCTTGGGGTCCGTCGACATATACTTTAAGTTTAATTAACATGATCATTTTTAAAATTAAACTCCTTCTCTGTAAAAACAAACGTGTCTGTTATTTTCGGTAACTCTGCGTCTCCAGCCTTATGGTAACAATAGTTAGACGACACTTCCCTCAAAACCGGAAGTTTTCTCCAGGCGTGACCTTGCAAATTGTGAAAACGAAGGGATTAACTTCGTTTAGAAGAGATTGGTTCAAGGAGTTAGAACTGTCATTGAGTGTAAATGACACAAATAAGTTGCATAAAGATGTAACGTAAATGAACTTCCGGAACAGGAATTAGGAGCGCGGGTTTGCAGGATCTTCTGGGAAAACTGAAGATCAAAATGAAGATTTTTTCAATCAAACGGAACAGGGAGAAGTGATAGAAATTTCTGGTCATCTAGAACTCAAGAAGAATACTATTCCTGTTTTTCAAAGAACAGACCGATTGATTACGCGTTGAGAAAGCGTTTAAAGAATATATTGGACCAGCTAGAGAAATCCTGCAAACTGATAAAAAAAATTGTATGGGGCTGTGTTGGGACACGGCCGCCAGTTCATCATAGAATACGGTACGTCTTGTGGCCACATAGCGAATAAGAAATATTTTGTACAACACTGTTTAAGAAATTTAATTTCTGACATAAAATGTTCAAACAACGAATACATTGACTGCTCAATTGAAAGTGGACACCTGATGTTGTGGAATAACCTATGCAAATTCGAGCAATAATTTGAATATATTCGTTATAAAACAACAAGATCATGTGCAGTTGGAGTTATTTGGTATCTTATCACGTGCTGAGGTAAAATGCCACCATCAAAGCAACTGAGCGATTTTCAAGATGAAGTATCAGATTGTGCGAGCCATAGGAGCGAAACTGAACCTGTCAAAGTTGAGCTTGGGTACTATTATCACGACGTCATGGAGGTGGCCGAGCACGCATGCAGATCGATAGAGACTGGAGGGCCCTGAGGCGGTTGGTACGGCAGAACAGGGCTGTTCCAACGGACCAACGGCAGCAGGACTTCCAGCAGGCAAAGGGCACTACTGTCAGCACCGTAACGATTCGTCGGGAGCTCCATACTTTAGGGTGCACTGGTCGGGCTGCTGCCCATAAGCCTAGTATTGTGTGGCCTAGTGTAAAAAGCGAAGGTCTTGGTCGATTTACCGCTGGGAGAGCATCATGTGAAGCGACGAATCCGCTTCACACTCTACCGATCGGATGGGCGCAATTAAGTGTGGCGTTTGCTAGGGGAGCAGCTGCAGTTGAAGTTGAACGGTGAAGTTTGGTGGTGGCGGTGGTGTAATGGTATGGTCGTGTTTCTCCTGGTTTGGGCTTGGTTCGCTTGTTCTGATCGTGACACAGTATCTGGACGTTCTAGACAATTCCATGTTTCCTATGTTGTGGCAGGAGTTCGGTGAAGAGCCATCTGTGTTACAGCACGACAATGCACCGTGCCATAGGGCCCGTGGATGCAGTGCGTAGTTTCTGGAAAATAATGTTCAGGAACTTTAGTGGCCCGGCCAGAGTCCAGACCTCAAATCTATTGAACATCTTTGGGATGAATTAGAGCGTCTGATGCGATCGGAAACGCGCATCCAACTTGTGCAGGTTTTGAATGAGTGGGCAAAAATAATGGTTGTTTGCTCTCAGAAACTGTTGGAGAGCATGCCAGGACGTGTGGACACTGTGCTTAGGAAAAAGGCCAAAGCCCGCGCTATTAGACACACTATAAATAAAGCGTCTTTTCCATATCACAGGTGTCCATTTTCATTTGAGCAATCAGTGTATTTTCAGTGTATTACAGTGAAACCTCTTTAAGGCGACCAGCAATGGTTCCACGTAAAAGTGATCGTCTGGAGAGGTGGTCTTCTTAAAGAATTGTGGGGGGGGGGGGAGCTATAATACAGAGTAAGCTTAATTTATAAAATTTCATTGCTTCAATTGTTTAACATTTTTAGCTTATTTTTATGTTTCATTTATTATTTTAGTGATTTGCATACTGAACTAAAGTTTTATTAATGAATTTGAAAGAAATTTCTAAAACCTTGTACAGTAATCTGGCTATTCAAAATAAACAGTACGTGAAAACAAATTATTAATATATAATGCATGTATAATTATATAGCAATAAAATTGCTCCCAATTATTGGATCAAAATTTTCCCCTATTCTTTATTCATAAACTGCAACATTGAAGTTTGTTTTTTTCTGTTCAACTTTTCACGTACTGTAACTTGTTCATATTTCTTTTCCACCTGTTCTAACATCTGCAGCAAGTGATTTATGACGTTGAATACTGTCAAGTGCATCTTTTAGGGGAATCGGCTCCTTCTCACTTTCCAAGATTTCTTCATCACTATCATCGTTATTCACAGTTGTATCCAACGTTTCGATAACCACATCATCCCATCCTTCATTACAGCATTCGATCCTTTCATTGATTGCGGAAAAGTCAATGTTGATGTTGGCAGCTTCTGTGGTTCTTCATTTCTGCGTTATTCGCTGGTTTCTGAAATCCCATTGTTGGCGTGCTGATGGCACCAGAACGTGTGCTCCCTATCTGACAGGCATTGTTTAGTAATGACACTGCAATGCCTGAAGTCAGCTAGCTGAAGTAATGTTGAGACGGAAGTCAGCTAGCTGAAGTTCTCCTTTTTCTGCTCTATACCGCAGCCATGCATTTGTTACATACAAATCCAAGAGATGCTGGAAAATTCGCAGGTACCATTTACGAGTTTTTAGATTCACTTTGTATAATGAGATGAGCATATCTGATTTATCGACGCCTCCTATTGAAGTGTTGTACAATGAGACCGGCTGTGGAATTGTAATCAAGACATGCTCACGCGTTTTCCGGTCAAATCTTTTGCACTGACCTGCTGGTTCGACATCAAGGTAGTTGGAGCCAACCAACACAGATCTATTATCAAACCACTTTCAAACAATCATTTTTCCTTTTGCATCGACTCGAAAGTCATAGGATCCCCGCCCTTGTTTCTTCAGTTCCTTTTCAGTAGCTAACGGGCATTGTCTTGTTCTATTGTTCCGAAGAGTGCAGGCCACTCTCTGTCCTTTACTCGTCAAGAAAGAAAGAAGTTCTGGAGATGCAAAAAAATTGTCGAATGCGAGCAGATGTCCAGGCTCCAAATCTGCACTCAATCGAACGGCAACACTGTCAGCTTCACCCAAATTGTAAGGCACATCCTCGTCACAACCTGAACGTTGGCCAAATGATTCGAAGGCATACACATATCCCGACGATCCAGCCCGTGTCCACATTTTGTATCCCCACTTTATGGGTTTGTTTTTCATATAGACTTTGAGTCCCCGAGGTGCTCTGCCTTTCAATGCATCCATTGTCTCATCTATGGCCTGCACTACTTCTTCAATGGCAACTACACGAAAATTGTTAGTTGAGATGCTCAATGAGTGATTGGATTTTATGATACCTTTGATATCCATCTTCCCCTGCCTTCTTATTAGTGTTGTTGTCGTTAAATGAATGAATCTCAAAATGTCTTCAAATCGGTTCCTATTGATTTTATCTGCAATGATTGGCTGGCGAGTGAAAGCACTCCAATACTTTCTCTTATTAGAAATTTTCACTATACCCATGTACAGGATAGCCCCCAAAAAAGTTTTTAGCTCATCCTTGCTAATCACTGATGTCTTTCTCGAGCCAGAGAGTTCATACTGTTGTTTTTATAAATTACTTTGAAATAGTATCTGCTAAAGTAGCAGTGAATTGAAAAACAAGGAAAAATATGTTAGAGGATTGATATTTGGCGATATATACTGAGGTTTTCAACTTCTTCTGGTTATTCAGTAAATTTGATTGTGAAGATGAGATTTTTTCCATTTTATTGTTAGCTTCCCTTTTTTACTTGGTTGCTTGCTTGGGCCAGCAAAGAAGGATCTACGGTGCCATTTTCTTCATCATTTTCTCCACCATCGAACATATCAACTTCACTATCTGCATAATCGGCATCATTGTCATCATCAGCATGTTCGTAGTCAGTATCAACAAGATCGTCTTCGGAATCAGATTCAGGAATCGGGGAAACCTGAAGTGTAGTACGTGGTGTACTTCCTTAGAAACTCTTAGTAGAGAAAAAAAAACTATGAGAAAAACCACAAACCAACAAATAATGACAGTATCATTTTTAGTGAACTTATAATGTTTAACTATATAATGTATATACATATACAGAGTCGGGACACATTAATATGACCACCTCTCCTCGAACATGTTGGAACGTCCCATGGTATGCAGATGAAAAGTCATTGCATATCATTAAAAGCTGACAACAGCAGAAGTGTAGTAGCATCCGTTAACACAGCAATTGACCGAGAACGCGTAGCCCCGCCTCTGCTCTTGATGACGCGGCGGCTTCTAATTACGTCACAAGATGGCGTCAGTGAGACGGAATACAAAGCCATAACGCATTAGCGCACAATACTTGACAATAGTGATGTGCCGATACCCTTAAGTATTCGATACTCCGATTACTGAGTACTGGCAAGTGAATTATCGATACTAGTACTCGATACTTAGCCAAGGTATCGAGTAGTATCGAATACAAATGAGTATTTTACTCTAGGTATTATAAATGTTTAAAAACAATCGTTTTATTCGTTTATGTGATTAAATAGATACCATAAAGCAAGAAAAATTTAAAAATGTAATTTAATCATCATTTAAAACTAAAATATATTTATTTGCAAGTTCAAAATGAAAAATAAGCAAATTGTAAAGATGCTAAACACAGAGGATACACATTTATAATTATTTATCTGTAATTAATGAAAATTTTTAAATAATGAAAAGAATGATTAGATAATGAAATAATAAAAAAGATGAAAGAATAATGAAATAATAAAAAATGAAATAATAATAAACGTTCTTATTCTCAATTAAAATTCACTAAAATTGACAAAAAAATTATTTTCTCGGCACGTTTAGGGCATAAACGATTTCTTTTTTTTGTAATTATGTTCCCAGCCTTGCTGAATAAACGTTCACTTGGAAATGAAGTTTAAGGAGCGCTCAAGTATTTCAGAGCTACTTCTGAAATGCTGGGAATTACATTTGAATAATTTAACCAGAATTTTACTGGGTTTTCATTTCTCTGAGCTGGTGGAAGATCTAAATATTGTTTCAATGCAGTTTCATAGCCAACGTTACTTGAAGTGCTTGCTGAATTTGAGGCTGGCAAGTTTTCGTATAGATCCCACAGATTATCTGAACTGGTGGTGGATGTTGAAGGAAGTGAGGATAAAAGAGTGTCTTCGCTTCTCTCTTGAGCTCTTATCAGCCTATTAATTGATAGCAAAGCTTCAGATTTTGCCAGTGCATTTGTAATTGGCCTTAATTTAAATCGTGGATCAAGAATTGTGTAGATAATCAAAAAATTTCATTTCTTCCATTGGTTCAAGATATTTTTTAATGTTTTGAATAAGAATATTCTTCAGTTGAAATGAACCTGCACTGGAAACAAGAATCTTATCCATGGCTAACTGCAGCAGTTTGATCATTGGTATGATCTTGCTAGCAGTAACGTGTTCTTCAGAAGATATTTCTAAGGTAGCTTGATAAAATGGTTTTAGAAGTTGCAAGCATTCTTGCAACATTTCCCTATCTTGTCTGCTCGGGATGGATAAATCATACGAGTCTTGCTCCAAAAGAATTTTAGAAACAAAAATGTGTTGATCCAGGTAACGCTCTATCATTAAGTACGTTGAATTCCATCTTGCTGGACAAGTTTGGAGTAGTTTTAAAGGTTGTTTTCCAGAATTACTTTGCTCAGTACGCAATTGATCAGCAGCTTTTACAGAGCGCTTGAAGAAGGTAACTGTATCTTTGATGTTTTTTATTACAGCAGACAACTGTTCACAGTCAGAATTCTCCAGGCTGTTCTTCAAAACCAAATTTAAAAGATGTGCAAAGCAATGAAGATGCTGCGATGGAGATAACTGACAGCAAGCTTTTGTAATGTTCTGTGCCCCATCAGTAACAGTAACCACTATTTTGGATAACGGAATTTTAAAATCATCAGAAATGCTCCCAAGCTTCTCAGACAAATACTGTGAAGTGTGATTCTCTGATAGTGGTTTTGTGGCAATTGCTAACGTTCTGAGTTTCTCTCCATCCAAGAAGTGAACAGTTACTCCAAGATAAGAAAGAGTATTCAACGTGTCTGTCCACACGTCAGTAGTGACAGATAAATATTCTTGAGCTTGCATCTTTTGCATGAAGGTGGATTTTGAGTTCTCATAACTTTCGTCAATGAGAGCTGTGATTTTTTTCTGGAAGGACAGTCATACCGTTGGTTTAAAAATTGCAGCAATTCTCGAAACGATTTACTTTCGACCAAATCAAAGGGCAAATAGTTTTCCACCAGAAATTTTTTCAGAAGATCTACAAAACGTTCATAATTTCTACTGGTGTGTGGAACAGAAGATTCAGATTGAAAGTAGCTCAGAATATTAGATTCACTAGAAGGAGTTCCCACAACCGTTTGAACTGATTGAGGGATCAATTGGGAGTCATCATCAGGAGTCATATTAACAGGATTGCAAGAAATTCCATGTGTTTTTAAGTGCTTTCTTAAGTTGGAAGTATTTCCACTATGTGAGTAACTGTTATTGCACAACTTGCATTTAGCTATTTTCATTGATCCTTGGGTCTTCTCTCACGGACCTTCAGCATGCACTAGACCGGTTTGCAGCCAAATGTGAAGAAGCTGGGATGAAGATCAGTGTGGCTAAAACCGAGGTTCTGGTCCTTTCAAGACAACCTGCTCAGTGCGCTCTCCATGTTAGGGGAGCCTCATTGAGACAGGTGGAGAAATTCAAGTATCTCGGGATTGCATTCACGAGTGATGGACGGCAGGAGAAAGAATTGGATGCTCGGATCGGTGCAGCAAGCTGTGTCAGACGTGAACTGTGGCGATCCGTGGTAACGAAACGCGAGCTGGGTAACAAAGCCAAGCTCTCCGTCTTCAAATCTATCTTTGTCCCCGATAGAACGTACAGCAGCACAATAAAGGAATCTTTAGGTGTTGAGCCGCTACTTCTCCGCATTGAGAGATCAATTGCGCTGGTATGGCCACGTGATACGGATGCCGCAAACTAGTCTTCCCAGGCAGTTGTTATTTTCCAAGCCGGTGGGTAAGAGACCAAGGGGTCGGCCTAGAACCAGGTGGCTAGACTACATGGAGAATCTGGGTTCGAGTCGCTTGCATATTACCAGGGAGGACATGCGCCTGATGGCGGAAGATCGCGATCGCTGGAGATCCTCCATAGGGCTGCTGCCCCCGCGACCCTAACGGATAAGCGGGTTTGAAAAGTAAGTAAAAAGTACTTGATCTTTTGGTGAAAAAGTTCCAAACTGAGCTACCCTGTCTCTTTTTCTTTGGTTGTTGAGTTAGTGGGCTATCTGTATCTGGAATGTGTATAATACTTGATTCCTCAGTTGATGCTGTTGAAGGTGTTGAGGGATCTTCTAATGAACTTTGCGCACTGCTTATTTCATTTCTGATGAAAGAGGTCATTGTTGTCTGTTTTGCTATTTCTTTGCTTATGTTACCTATAAAAAATTTGGTTTTTACGTGTGTTAATTTTGTAGCAAACAATAATACACAAATAAATGATAAATATTTCAAAAAATTTTTTAAGCCCACCACACTTTGAGGCAATTTCGAGTCAGGTGGAGAAAGGGAACGGCCGAAAACCAAACACATTTCGCGTCGCGAGGAAAACAATAGAACAGATGTCCAAAAGGAAACCAAAACAACTGAAAACCGAAACTACTAATCCAGCACCCAGTCGCCACAGCTTCTGCAAATCGATGTTCAAGGAAACTTTTGCTTACTGCGATGTGTTCAAAGTCATTGGTTTAAAATCTCTGAATACTCCTGAGTGCAGAGAGTATTTACATAGAGTATTCGATCAATGCAGTTGTTACATAGCCTAATAATACGAAGTCTGTACACTCCGGGGTTTCCTTTGATTCCCGATTTCCGTCTGCGCATGCCCAACCATCTAGCGGACGGCCCGACAATCACGTTTGAATTAGATCAAGGTCTAAAGAATGAAAGGTCTTCCATTCTGATGACCGATCTAAGCGC
The DNA here is from genome assembly GCA_023313115.1 of Rhysida immarginata. Lineage (NCBI taxonomy): Eukaryota > Metazoa > Arthropoda > Chilopoda > Scolopendromorpha > Scolopendridae > Rhysida > Rhysida immarginata. Next base: position 492,680 of record JAHWFO010062773.1, read on the forward strand.
GATCTGCGCATTGACGTCACTAGGATCATCATGTGGCTAACTCACTGTCAGGCTCCACGGAATTCAGCATGCAATAATGGTACTGCATTTCAATCTATGTGAACTCGTTAGAATTAGGTATACAAGAAATCGGCTGTTAAAATATACTCTTATTTAGAGTGTATATATATTTAAGAGGAATGAGAGCTGTTAAATTCACAGTTTTTAAAAATTAAATTGCGCTTCAAAATCGGAATGAATCGTGAATCTGATCGATAGCAATACGTTAATGATGCAACGTAATTAATCGTTGACTTTTATTACACTTAAATAGAATTTTATGCTTAGAGAATTCAAATTAGCATAAAATTTGATAAAATTTTTCAAGAAGAATATGGGGAATAAGTCATTAAATTTTGTTGAATAACGTTTCCCCACGTTTCAATTAAAATTATTACGTTATCGAAATTATGATAGTTTACTCACTTTAAATTGTATTTTTTAGGTTATTGCTTTTGTGAGGAGCATTTTACTGTAAATCTGTTCATTTTCTCTTACCTTAACAACAAAGGAAAAATCATGCCACCTTGCTATAATGTTTCTGAGTGCAAATCAAAGTGTAATGTACAATTTAAAAGCAATAAAGCTAACTCATAACTATCCAGTAATTAAGTGAAACTTTCATTTATTTCTCCCCTCCGTGGGCACTACCTTGACGTGGTGGAGGGGCTTGAGTGCCTTAGTGACGCTAAGGGCTATGCTGGATCGGGTCACCCATGCCAGACAGGCCTTAGCAGAGAGGCCAGACTAAAAGTGTCCGGTCGGTTGTGGACCCTCCCAAAGGGACCGGTGCTCGCAATGCAGGCATGTTTTTGACATGGCCTCCATTACGACCAGTACGTCCACCTGCGTGTTTGCCGTGCGCAGCGACCCTACTTCTGGGGAAACGGGGATCCTGGTGGTTGAGTGAAGGCTTACCGGAACAACACACCACTTTGGCCCCTGCTTCTCGGAAGGATGGGTGGTCTGGATGAGCCCGTCCAGATCAATCGGCTGGTCGTTGCTCTCTGGAGCCTCGGCCATAGGGTTAGGCGCTGCCTATATCCTCCTCGTATCTCTGGTGCCAATGTGCATCCCCTTGTTGGGCTCGGTGGTGGGTGGGGGAGCGAGGGAGATGAAAATTTATTTTACTTACTATGGGTAAAACAAATAAGCAAGCAAATTGCAAGCAAAATAACGACCGTGTAGAGAGATCTAGCCGTAGACCGCCAAAGTATCCGAAGTTTTTGGAGATGAAATTGGCAAGTGGGGAGTCGTTTAAGACCATCTCCCCATTTCTAATTTCAAAAGAACTTAAACGCCTCGTTGGGGATACAAAACATGTTAAAAGACTTTCCAACGGCCATCTTCTTATCGAAGTCTTTAAGGATAAGCAAGCCACCACCCTGCTATCCTTGAAAAAGTTTGCAGGGAAAGCCGTTTCGGTTTCTCCCCATGCAACATTGAATTATAAGAAAGGTGTCTTCACGTGCCAGGACCTGGAAGGAATGGGGGACGAGGAAATCATTGCCGAATTGGATGATCAATCTGTAGTTGACATTCGCCGGATCGCTCCAAGGAGGAATGGTGTTCCTCATCCTACGCACTCCTTCATTGTTACCTTTGAGGGGACAGTTTTGCCGGATACCATTTACATCGGTTATATATACTGTCACGTGAGACCCTTTATTCCCAACCCGTTGCGATGCTTCCAATGTCAGAAGTACGGCCACACAAGAACAAACTGTCATTTTAATGCAGTATGTTGTAAGTGTGGCCTACCAGGACATGAGATGGAAGATTGTTCTAACGAGTTCAGGTGTTGTAACTGCAAGGGAGCCCATTCTGCCCTTTCAAGAGACTGTCCTATTTGGCGGAAGGAAAAGAAGATCCAAGAGGTTCGTGTCCTTGGGAATTTGTCTTTTCCGGAAGCACGTAGGCAGGTAGAACAAAATGAAGTCCGTAACTATGCAGCAGTGGTTAAGAGTCGTACTTCTGTTAAGTCTGTTGGAACAATGACTGATTTAAGTATTGCAGACTTTTCCTGTGGAACTTCCACCTCCACAGGACCATCTGCTAGCACTAGTCGGACTTCGAAATCGGTTACACCACCTGGAACCCCTCCAAAAACTTCGGAAAGGGAAGAGGGCAAGAAACGTTCGTCAGAGGTGTCACCTTCCTCTGACCCCTCCAAAAAACGTATAGTAGTTTCTACGCCAAATTCTCCAGTTCTGGGGGGAGGGCCAGACTTCCCTTTAAACTTAGACGTGTCTCCTACTGAGGAGATGGAGTTATCCCGGGAGTTTAAACTTTCATCTTAAACCTCCATCATGGCACTGTTACAATGGAACCTTAATGGATTCTTTTGTCGATTAGAAGACCTCAAGCTCTTAGTCAATAAGTTCTCCTTCTCCTTATTGGCTTTGCAAGAAACGTTCCTTTTGCCATCCCAGTCTCCTACCCTAAAAGGGTTTAATTTTATTAGGAAGGATTATACATCGGGAAATAAAGCCTGTGGTGGTGTTGCCATCTTAGTCCAAAGATCTTTGCCTTTTACTACCATTAATTTAACATCTAATCTCCAGGCGGTAGCAGTTAGAGTCTTATTCAAAGATCTCTCACCTCTAACTGTATGCTCACTGTATCTACCTCCGGATCAATATACAGATGAAAATTCTTTATCATCCTTGCTTTGTGAATTGCCAAGTCCCTTCCTTATTCTGGGTGATTTTAACGCCCATAATCCCATTTGGGGGTCTAGAAAGCTCTCTGAAAGAGGATATATGATAGAGAAAGTTCTGAATGCTTTTAACATCAATTTATTAAACGATGGCTCTTCAACATTTCTCCACTCAGCCAACGGCTCTGTGTCATGCATCGATCTATCTATATCCTCTTCATCTTTCACACCCAATTTAGCCTGGAACGTTTTCTCAGATTTACATGGTAGTGATCATTTCCCGATAAGTATTTCCCTGAGTTCTTCTACTTTTTCCAACCCTCTACCACGTTGGAAATTGTATAAAGCAGACTGGCAGGTCTTCCAATCCCATCTGCAGTTTGAGAATAAAACACCCTTTCCGTCTGTAGATGAGGCTGTAGAGGATTTCACTTCCCGCATCCTCCATGCGGCAGAACAATCCATTCCTAAGTGTAAATTCTCGTCCACGAAAATCCCAGTGCCATGGTGGAATGAAGAGTGTGCCCTAGCGGTCCGAGAACGTAAGAGAGCTCTCCGCATTTTTAACGCACAACCAACTATCGAGAATCTTATTACTTATAAGAAAAAAAAGGGCCAGTTCTAAACTAATCATTTCCAATAATAAGAAGCTCTGTTGGAGAGCTTATATCTCCTCCATTAATAAAAACACTCCCCTTCAAACTGTATGGAACATGATTAGGAAAATAAATAGAAAAAGCCTCCCAGATAAACTCCCTTCTCTCATTGAAAATGGTCATACATACTTTGACCCAAAGGAGGTAGCTAATATCCTCGGAAGGACATTTGCCGAGGTTTCACAGATAAAACATTACTCAGCCTCCTTTCAAAGACAAAAACGTATCGAAGAATCGCATGCCATAAATTTCAAATCCCGAAACCTCGAGAAATACAATCTCCCGTTTACTTTACGGGAACTGCATTATGCCCTTCGTTGCTCCAGTGATTCTGCGCCAGGCCCAGATGGAATCTTATATGCTTTCTTGAAGCATCTACCGAGGGAAGCTTATGCTCACCTTCTCTCGTTATTTAACTACGTTTGGTCATTAGGAGAGATCCCAACTTTGTGGAGAGAAGCAATTGTTATTGCTATTCCAAAGCCAAATAAAGACCACTCTTGTCCTTCAAACTATAGACCAATAGCACTAACTAGCTGCATGTGCAAAGTCCTGGAAAGGATGGTCTCTGTCCGACTTATGTGGTATCTGGAAAAAAACCACCTGTTGTCCAGATTTCAGTGCGGTTTCCGCAAATCCCGCTCAACTGTTGATCACCTTCTTCGGTTGGAGCATGAGAGTCATTTTGCACAGAGACATAAACAACATGTTGTAGGGGTGTTCTTCGATCTGGAAAAAGCCTATGATACAACTTGGAGGCATGGAATAGCAATACTTTTGCGGAAGTATGGCCTTATAGGACACCTTCCCTCTTTCCTGTGTAATTTCATGGCGAACAGAACATTCCGAGTTCGCGTTGGGTCAACGATCTCAGACCCTTTTACGCAGGATAATGGTGTCCCACAGGGAAGTGTGCTGAGTCCATTTCTTTTCCTCATTGCTATGAATGAGGCTTGTTCACAACTTCCACCCACTGTGAACTATTCTCTGTACGTTGACGATATTGCCATCTACTGTCGAGGGTCCTCAATGTTCTTTATTGAGCGTCAACTGCAACTGGCCATCAACAAGCTCGTAACCTGGAGCAACGAAGTAGGATTTAAATTTTCACCCCAAAAAACAAGGGCCGTTCACTTTTGTTTTTTGAGAGGTCTCCATCCAGACCCAGACCTTACACTTTATGGATCCCGTATTTCAGTGGTGGACTCACATAAATTCTTGGGTCTGACATTTGATAGAAAATTATCATGGCTCCCTCATATTCGTAATTTAAAAGCGAGATGCTTACAAGCCATGAATGTTTTGCGCTCTATTTCCGCTACCAAATGGGGCGCTGATAGGCAGATGCTCTTGTTTTTATACGGCTCTCTAGTTAGATCTAAATTAGACTATGGAAGCATTGTTTATGCCTCAGCTTCAAAGAGCACTTTGAAGCTGTTAGATCCCGTCCATAACCGAGGCATAAGAATTGCCACAGGAGCTTTCCGCACAAGTCCGGTAGAAAGCCTTTATGTGGAGGCTTCTGAACCCCCATTATGGTTTAGAAGAGCCAAACTCCTCCTCAAATATGCTCTTCGCGTATATGGTGAAAGTGAACATCCAGCTTTTGCCTGTTTTTTTGATAAACCTAGTATTCCTCCCCATCACTCTTTTAGAAGCATTAATAATTGGTCCCAAAATCTTCTGGAGAGCCTGAACCTCCCATTTCCAGCCATGCATAGCCGAGAGGTCAGAGAGGTCCCTCCGTGGATCCTCCCCCAACCAGACATAAATTATAACTTATTTTCTGGGAAAAAATCAAATTTTATGGAAGCTGAAATTAACGCACTCTTCAAGGTTTTTTTAGAAACCCTTCCTGACGGCTTCCACATATATACAGATGGGTCCAAATCAGAGGACGGGGTTGGTTGTGCGTTCCTTATAGATAACAGTGTATTTTCATATCATTTGCCAAACGAGTTCTCCATCTTCTCAGCGGAATTGGTAGCCATAGCCAAAGCGTTAGAGTTCGCTTTTAATTATCCAAATTCAAACATCTGGATATTCACTGATTCACTGAGCGCTTTGCAATCTTTGGAATCATTTAATTCTATAAATCCGTTCGTTCAAAGAATCCAGGAATATCTTCATTACCTGGATTCTCAAGATACCAGTATTCATTTTGTCTGGATCCCTAGTCACATGGGTATCCTACAAAATGAACGGGTCGATAAGGCGGCAAAACACGCGGTTACTCATTTACCGATCTCTGAATTGCTTTCAATCCCCGAGCATTTGTATCCGGTGATTTCCAAAAAACTCAGATCTTCTTGGCAGGATTCTTGGCCTCTGAACCCTGCTAATAAATTATTTGAAATAAAGCCTGCCATCACACCGTGGTCATTACCTTGTCTAACAAACAGGCGAGAAGATGTCGTTCTTACTCGGCTTAGGATTGGTCATAGCCGTCTTACTCACCTCCATTTATTAAAAAAAGAACCAGCGCCATTGTGTTCTTGTGGAGCAATGCTGACTATTAAGCATATTCTTACCCAGTGTCCTTTACACACTAAGTTACGACGCTCATTAGGGCTGAATCATTCCTTAGATTTTTTGTTGGGGAACAACCCCATAATTTTTAAAAAAGTGTTTCTTTTTTTAAAAATTATTCATGTTTTTAAATTCATATAGTCATCCTTTTATTGCTTTTGCATTGTATATATTTGATCATTAATTATAGTGCCATTTACACACTAATCATATTCATCGGTTTTTTTAGGGGTCAACTCAGAAGGAAATAGTTTTTAATCACCTATTTTATAGTCAGTTAGTGCCCTTTACACACTAATGACTTACACAGCCCTATGCTAATATTTCTTATTACGGGCGAACCCTGGCGAAAAATGTCTGTTTTTAAATTTATTAATGATTTTAAAATCTCATAGTCATAGTTTTTATTGTTTGTCCATCTTTGTCACTCAAGTTTTTATAATTTTTTTTTTTTTTTTTTTTTTTTTTGGCCCCTTATACTGTGGGTTTTTAAACTTTCTGTCGGGCGCAAAATGGCCATAGCAGCCGACGCCCTAAAATTCCAATCAACCAACCAATCATTTATTTCTAATCTTTTAAGAGTTATGAAATAAAATAAAATAAAACAAAAAATTACCACTGCAGTAAAAATTGAGTAATTACATTGTTACTGTACACAGAAAACAAATAAACAAATGATATAAATTTTCTTGGAAAAACAATTAAAGAGACATATATTTTAAAATGAAATCACTTACTCATATAAACTTAAAAAAAAAAAAGATAAAAATATAAAGACTTTATTTTATTGCCAAAATCATTAAAAATAATTGTGTGCACTTTGTAAAATTATATTTTTTATTATTCAGAAAAAAAAACTATTTAAAAAGTTTTAAACATATGACAGATGCCAAAAAGAAAATTAAATATTTATTTATTATTTTTACTCCCTGTGAGTGCATTAAATAAATAAATAAAAATAAATAAATATCAAGAATTTTTAAATTAATTTTTTACTTTTCCAAATTTTTTAATTTTAGCTCGTTTACTAATCTTAATTAAGCTATTTAACCTTCTAATTCGGAAAAAAATACGACATTTTCCAAAATACGTTATAATTTCTTCTGGTAAATCACAGCACAATTTAACTTTTTCATAAAAATTTTTCAGACAATTTATTTGAGGTTTTAGCATTTTTCCATGTATTTGCTGAAAGATAGTTTCCATTTGTTGTAATTTATTTAAAAAGGGTTCTGTTGGTATCAACAAGCCACCACAAGATTTAGAAGAAATCTAAGATGAGTCATCTCTTAAACAAACTGAAGCTAAATTAGGATGCTTAACTCGAAATTTCTTTGCAATGGCACCACCTAAGTATTTTAAACCTTCAGCTTCATCTACATAGCTGAGCTCATCATAGGTTTCTTCCAAATCATGTGTTGACTGCTCACTAACATCAAAATGAGACATTAAATTTGCAGTTACACACATTTCTCTCTCTGTAGTAGGACCTTCATTAGCATTACCACATTTTGCAGTCATGTTCGATGTAACAACTTTGTCATTATCAGCAACACAATTTTCCTTATCTATGAGAAAATCTGGATTTTTCCCCAAAATATATGATCGAAACCTATATTTTACATCAAGTAGTGATGGATGATCATGTGTATTCCCCATTTGTCTTAAGCAAGCAAAAAAAATGCTCAAAAACATCTTGATTTAGCCTATATGTTAGAATATATTTAATTCCAAATTGTGAGGACAGCATAGCATGTAAATTTATTAGAGATCTGCTAGAAATAATAATACCTCGCTGAAATGGATTCATCTTCCCATTCACTTTTATTTGTAATGCAAAATTTATCATGTCTGTAAGTATTTTCTTTTGATAATCATTACCAGTATATGCATTTCTACTAAATTTTTTGCAATCAGTGGGCACTCTGGAATTGAATACATCAAACCAGCTATCAAAGAGACGAATAACATTGCATGTTTCTTTCCAATAAGAAGTTTTTAATAACCCTTTGTTACCAAAATATTCAGTAGCCCCAGCTACAGATGCAGAGAGTAATTTCACAGCAAATTTTACTCTCTGCCTTTCAAGACCTTTTACATTTAGTAAGTTATCATTCAATTTGTATATTATTGTAACGTCCTTTTCATTTGTTCTCATTTGAACTTCTTTTAATACATTGGCACTAATTAAAGAGTTTTTATAAGTAAACCCATAATCGATAAAATTCTTCCGAATTAGCTTCATTAAATGGGGAGGATCAGCAAAAAACATGAACTGAGTGAGCTGCAACAGAAGGATTTTGAAAGCTGGTATTTGCAGGGGTTATGTTAAGTGATTTCCACAATCCTTGATTATTACTTCCCATGTCTGAAACAATTGCAACAACAGGAAAACCACAATCCTCCAGCTTTTGTATTATTCTAAATAACAAATGTTTTGTAATTTTAGTATCAAATTCATAAAATACAGGTTGTTTCCAACCTCCAACTAAACCACGTGCCATAATCACTTGTACTTGTTTATGTGGTGAATAAAGTTTATCAATAGATTTGTCATAACTCCAGACTTCCTCAATTTTCATCTCATCAAATGATAATACACATAAGCAATCCCAAGAAGTCATGCAAGTTGATTTAGCTTTCATGCATACAAGTACTGAGTCTAGTAATCCAGGTTCACAATTAAATTTCTTGGCCCAGCTATTTAATGTAGATTTACATGGAAGGGGGTATTTTAATTTTAGTCGTAGATACCTGTATGCTTTTGGGCTTAGACTATACAATGTTAATGCTGAAGTTATATCGTCTACTGTCCAACATTTGGGTCTTTTACCAGAGAGCAAATTGGAAATTTGGTTTACGGTAAAAAATGGGGAAAGTAATTCTGATATTTTGGCTGTTACAATAACATTAGTTTTTCTTTTTAAACTTTTTAACTCATTTAAAAATTGATTCTTTTGCTTTTCAACCTTCACCTTCGAAATAAGTAAATCAGAATTTTTTTCTTTAAGCTGTAATATTTTCGTGTCACATTGAATAATTTTATCTTTTAATTTTTGATTTTCAAATTTTAATTTTTTTATTGTTACTTCTGAGGAATCATTTTGTTCATCAGAGACTTCATCATATTCACACATTTCATTCTGATCTTGGTGGTCGTCCTCTTGGGAATTTCTGTTTGTATTGAGCCATTCTGCAACTGCTATTCTCCTTGCTCGAGCAGCAACTCTCTTTTCTCTGGAAGAATCGGTTCCAGTGGTAGCTAAACAGTATTCATAATATCATATTTATTTATATTTTATATTTATGGAATTACGATAATATAAAAAATATGAAATATAAAAAAAATCACAATTGCATTTATACAAGTTTGCCTACATAAATTAATTAAATTTTTATTGCACATACATAGGTTAATGAACTTTTTTTTGTCAATACCATGATTAGTTAATAATTTACAATTAATTAGATTGTATATGAATTTACAATGTTAACTGTAATTATCTATCCAAATATCAAAAATCTAATTAAGTTATCATATATTTACTGCGTATAATTATAGGTTAATAAGGTTATATTATTTTAAATATACTTACCGTGACTCTCAGGAATTTTTATATGAGGAACTGCATTTGCCTTCAAATTTCTATGTCTGATGGGTGCATAGTTCAGCAATTTATGCTTTAGATTTATTTCCACGTCACTTTCATCGAAGTGCTCTGAGCAAACTCTAGCATTAGCGATCTACATTTTATATTTATATAGAATAAAAATATATTAAGTACAATCAATATATTAAATAAAAATTTATAAGTAACGAAAATACAATCAATTCCTCGACCCAATACAGCAAGCCTAAATGCAATATATCGTACACTTACATTAAAAATGTCATCTCGTTTTAAAGCAGCTAGCCATTTAGCTGCTAATTCTTTGTTCTTAGGAAATCTGTGGAACTTTATGTCTTTATCAATTGTATTTTCACTCGAATTTGAGCATCCAATGGCACAGCAACCTGTCATAGTAAAAGTTGAAACTGATTATCCGCGCCAAAACCCAGAGCCAACCACTCGACTTCCTCCCTGACTTGATCCTGATGACGTTGCACCCAAACCGGATGTGTGACGTCAACCTGCGCAATGGAAGACCTTCAATTCTTTAGATCTTTAGATCCTTTGCTTACTGCGATGTGTTCAAAGCCATTGGTTTAAAATCTCTGAATACTCCTGAGTGCAGAGAGTATTTACATAGAGTATTCGATCAATGCAGTTGTTACATAGCCTAATAATACGAAGTCTGTACACTCCGGGGTTTCCTTTGATTCCCGATTTCCGTCTGCGCATGCCCAACCATCTAGCGGACGGCCCCACAATCACGTTTGAATTAGATCGCGTGTATTTATCAAGAAACCTCGCTTTATCTTTCCAATCACAATATATTACGGCTTCTTCTTTTTCTTTCTTATATATAAGCAAGCTATAAACAAATTCTTTTTCGGATGTTTAAATAGTTTGCCGTTAAACGAAACATTAACAGTTAAAATAAATTATTTGCAGTTAAAATAAATATCTCGGATCGCTTACGACCACTCGAAGGGAACCATAGCCAACTGACATAGCGTTTTCCCATTGGTTGGCGAATTTTGACGTCATAACGATGGGTGTGTTAGCAGTAAGTTCCGAGGCCATCCGTTAGGTTCGCTGCTTGTACGAAGAGCAGAAATCGGCACGTTTTTTACTATGGGATTCGACGGGAGTGTACAGACTTGGTATTATTAGGCTATGGTTAAACGAAAATAAACCATGTACAGGCTATGGTTGTTAATTGCGATACTAGTCGATACTTCTCAAAGTAATCGAATACTCTCGATACCTCTCAAAGTAATCGAATACTCTCGATACCTCAAGGTATCGATACCACCGATTACATGATACCATCAAGTAATCGATACTATTGGTATCGTACTCGGTATCGGCACATCACTACTTGACAAGGCATAACAACCATAGAGAGCAAACCTAGAACAACTGATTTAAAAAAATTAAAAAATTACACTCTTTCAATTGGAATGGATTTCATAAGTAGGATTGGTGTGCAAACCAAACGTTGTGAAGACCAAGGATTTAAATTCTTCTCAGGTGGTTCATTACATAACAATCGAAGATACTGAATCACGGGAATTCCATGTGTTTGCATCGTGTTGGAAATCGCAACGAAAAACAGAAAAGGCACATGAACTCTCAGTACTTTTTGAGAATTCTACTGTGAAAGAAGCGCATTGTTCTTGTACTGCCGTGTAAGATTATTTTTATTATTATGTATTTAATTTAATTTATTATTATTTAATCATAATGGGAAAGTTGATCATTCTATCCAAGCGGTTCGTTTAGGCAGTGACGGCTCGTCAACTAGAATTTCTGAGGGGTGCTGCGTCAGAAAATTTAATTTTTTTACGAACTAGGGAATAGCTACTGACATTAAGTTTAAGAATCATGTAATATACGTGTTAAAGAATAATATTAAAGAAAAAAAAGCCACATGATATTGAATATTATCGATATCGAAAGTGACACTGGGGGTGCTGCAGTGCGTATGGAGGAGCCGCCACTGCGTTTAGGTATATCCGGATAATCTCGATCATATATGATAAAAAACAAACAAATAAATTAACAAGTTCATGCGTTAAGTTTAATAAGTGAAAAGTAGTAACATACTTTCAAAATTCCTTCACTCAAACATTCAACAAGAATGTTTCACTATCATAAAAGCAAATCGTATGAACTTGTTAATTTATTTTTGTTCATTTTTTATTATCATATATGATCGAGATTACTAAATTACATCACACATATAGAATAATACAATTCAGTATCACAAATTTACGATCTTGTACTGAAATGCATCTTTATCTCTGGCCAAAATATGACTAGCAAAAAACCAATAAGATATTTATATTTGTTTGTTATACAGGGTGGTCATAAATTATTAAGCACATTTTGACAGTGAATATTTTATTAACCAAGAAATGTACACACTTCTTGTGAACATCATTGAAAAGTACAACTCAAACAGTTTTTTTCCGTAATATTCCGAAGTTACAGCACTTCCACGTGTGCTCCTGCAGTGACTCGCAGAATATCCATTCGATATTCGATTTCACGCCATGTATTCCGCAGCATTTCAGGTGTCACTGTTGCAATGACGGCCACAATCCTTTCCTTCAATTCATGAAGATCACGCACTTTGCTGGAGTACACGCGGTCCTTTACCATATCCCCACAAGAAAAAAATCGAGTGGTGTGATGTCAGGAGATCGCGGAGGCCATGAAATCGGCCCCCCGCGGCCAATCCAACGACCAGGAAATTGTTCATCCAGGTATCGCCGCACAATCGTTCCCCAGTGTGGCGGTGCACCATCCTGTTAAAAAATAACATCTGGTTGTCGTTGTTCAAGCTGCGGTATAGCATAACATTACAGCATGTCAAGGTACGTGATGCTATTCACCGACTGCTCTGTGAAGAAGAATGGTCCAATAACTTCATTGACAGTCAACGCGCACCACACATTGACCTTTGGACTGTATCTAACATGTTCACGGACTTCATGACGGTTCTCTGATCCCCAAATGCGACAGTTGTGTCTGTTCACACGCCCGGAAACATGAAATGTTGACTCATCTGAGAAAGCCACTTTATCGAAGAACGTGTTGTCCACATCAATTTTGTGCAGAATGAGCTCAAACCGTTGCGGTTTATCGTCGGGCTTTAGTTCCTGAACAATTTGAACTTTGTAGGCATACAATTTCAAACGCTTATGCATCACTTTCATCACCGTAGATCGTGGGACTCTCAATTCCAAGCTGGCGCGCCGAGTTGACTTCGTAGGGCTCCGTTGGAACGCATCTCGCACCTTCTCAATGACTTCCTCACTGACGGTAGGCCTACCAGCACCTTTCTTGTGGGCTACGCTTCCAGTGTCCTTAAACTGCTGATACCACCGCTTTATGGAATCCTTTCCAGGAGCAGGTTGTCCATATTCCAAGCGGAATTGCCGTTGAACTGCTATCACGGATTTCTGCTCATGAAACCAAAGAACGCACATTGCTTTCTGCTGCACGGTCGCCATTTTCGCGTTTTGTGTTCCTACGCCAAACAGTGCTGCCGCCTGGTGGTGATAGTGACACCTGACAAACTGTTTGAGTTGTACTTTTCAATGATGTTCACAAGAAGTGTGTACATTTCTTGGTTAATAAAATATTCACTGTCAAAATGCGCTCAATAATTTATGACCACCCGATAGAACTACATACAAAACAAAAAAGTATAACATAATACAATTTATAAGGGATAGATGGATTATACAAACCCTGCTGTTTCAAAATAACACGATCACCCTCAGAGCAGTGTTTCCCAACCTTTTATGGCCATGCCCCACCAAGCATTTCTAAAATCCTGATGCCCCCTGCCCCAGTGACATATTCTAATTATTCAAAAAATTAACTCCTATTCAAAAGGAGATAGCTAAAATCAAAATAAACTTAATATGAATAAAAGTTATTATAATAGCCCCCCAAAAAACATATGATCCTCCTTTTGCCATCACTATAGCTAGAAGTTTTAGCATGCTCGCTGCTAGTTTTTGACTTTGTTCTGCTGTGATTTTAGCCCAGTTTCTTGCACAACTGTGGCCAACTGATTCCTCGTAGTGGGTTTCTTTATTGGCACTTCCAGTAGGTTTCTTTATTGTTCCCCAAAATGTCTTTATCAGAGACAAATCAGGTATAGATGGGGCTAATCTGAAATGAATTTAATATTTCGAGCAGTCAACCACATGCATGTTATTTTTGCTCGATGAGGTGCACACCTTGTTAAAACACTTAAGGCTGGTTGGAGTGAAACTTTCAGATTATGAAATCAAATATTCATTTAAGATATCTTGATACTTTTCTGCTTATTTTCTGTAAACCATTTCTCTCTTCTAAACAGTAATTTGATTTTAGGCTTGTTTTAGTTTTATGTTAATCATATTTGACTGGATAATAGCATAGAGACGAGGTAAATATGCATCTCAGCACATGTTCAGAAATTTTTGAAACTGGTTGTATACGATAATTTTTATAATTCCTATGTTTACTGTTAGTTATTCATATAAACATATTTTTCACTTTCAATTTTAGGATTGTTGCTGGATGCTCTCACATCCCAGCATTGTTTTACTGCTTGGCTTCGCTCGTTACAAATAATTACACTCATGTACCAAGTGATTTGAGCTGCACTGGTTTACCTTGCCAATGGGGTAAACCAAGAGGTAAGAAAACTATAGTAAATTAAAAATATTAATCAAGTATAAATTAAGTATAACAAATTAAATGAGTTATTTTCTAGGTAACCATATAACACCAACATCTGTCATGAATCATGTTTTAACATATAAAATGAACATTTCATAACACGTTCCTATTTGCTTATTTGCAGGTAAAGAAAATTAATCCTGCTGAAATAGGCAAACTGAAAGAGAGTTTGGCAGAAAACTCCACTTTTCCAGCAGCATATCTGCTACAAGAAAACTTGTGTATTACTCAACACCCAATTTGGTGATGCTCATCAATTTTCCTTGTTGAAATACCAGCTATAGGGATTTCAACCACAGGAAAGCATAAGTTGTGTGAAATGCACATTCAATATTCCATCTGTTAATTTTGTTTTTAATGAAGAAGAATCTACAGCTAACAGTGAATTATACAATGAAAAAGTTGTTGTAAAATTAAGCCTGTGTCATGAAATTGCCACTAGGACAAGTGAGCAAGGCAAATGTGCTGACTGGCATGAGCTCTGCAAAGTAAGATTTTGTTCTTCCCAGTTTGGATTGATTTGTAAAAGGAGAAGCATAACTGAGAAATTTTTAAATGGCCTTTTTAATCCTAAGGATTTAAGCAAAATTGCCAGCATCCAGCATGGGAGAAAAAATGAAAAAAGAGCGAAGGAGGAATTTCTTCAAAAGAATCCTCAATTCCATCTTCATGGCACTCACTGGTTTAATCATTAATCCAAATGTACCAGTTTTGGGAACTAGCCCTGTTTCTATTATTTGTTCAAATATAGGTTTGATATTACTTGAAATTAAGTGTCCATACGGCTACAGAAATTGCCAGCTTAAAAGAAGCAATAGAGCAAAAGAACTTTTATTTAATGTATGACCAAAATGGCATATTGAAATTAAATTCATTACATGATTATTATTATCAGATTCAGGGACAAATGCTAATAACAGGTATCCACACTTGTTTATTATTTGTTTATTCATTTGTAGATTCAATGACAATACAAGTTGAATTTGATAAATCTTTTTGTGATCAAATGTTAACTAGTCTTACAAACATCTGTTTTAAAAACTATCTACCATATTTAGAAAAAATGTATAGTAAGTAAGATTTTTTTATAAAATAAACTTTGTAGTAAAATAAAATTTTACATTAAATTTTCATATTTGAACTTCTCAATTATTCAAAGGGGCTTGCCAGTTTGCTAGCATGCACACAACACTCCATATTTGGTTTATTGATCCAATCATACTCAAAGGAATGATATCTTTAACTATTTTGTATTTTTTTTTATCCTTGCCATAGCTCTCTCAGCATGAACTCTGTAATGAGAAATCTGTTTTGTTTGAAAAACTTTCTCTGCAGACATTTGTTCAGTGGATGAGGCAAATGGAGGGGTGACTAAATTTAAACCAATATTTTTCAGGAGATCTCTGATCAAATACCCTTTTTCAGTCATTACTTCATCTGTTGGTAATAGTTCTCCAATTTCAACTTTTCTTTTTAGAATATCTAAAATTTTGCTAAGCAAAACTAAATCTTTGTCACTTATGCTACCATCTACAAGCTGTGAAATGAAAATAATTCCTCCATGCTGATCAACCCCAATTAAACCTTTTAATGTATTTGCAGACTTGTAGTTAGAATAAGTCTGACTTTGGATGCTTAAGTCACTAGTTTTCTCTGTATACTACTCAAAGTAAAAAAAATAGAATATCAATATTTTAACGTCTAGGTCATTAAAACTTATCACTTTTTTGTTTAAAACAAAAGAGATAGACATTTGCATTTTTTTTCTATGAATGGTTAAGTAGCCATCTTTTATCTAACAAAAAAAATTTAAATAACATTAAAAACCTAAATTATGCAAATTTTCTTTGTGACGACATAAAAATAGAATAGTCAACCACCTGTGATAAAAAAATAGAATATTCCAAACACTATTCAAAATAACATCAAATATTACATTTATTCAAATTTTAAAGCTAAGAAAAGGTATAAAAAGGATTATACTTCGTGCAATTGTAGAGTAATATTGTCTATTGCATCAATATGGGAAGAAAACGAGATCTTTCACCGTCTACAAAACGTATTATTGTTCAGTTATCTGCTGATGGGAAAAACCAAAGTGAAATTGCGGACATTGTTAAATGTTCACAGTCAACTGTTTCTAAAGTTATCTTGAAGCACAAGAAAGCTTAGGCACGCACACCAAGAGATACAAATGCGGAAGGAATCTCAAAACATCAGCCAGGGACCATAACAAATTACGTCGCATAGTGGAAAAGCATCCGTTTTGGCCTTCCAGAAAGTACCATCAGGAATGGAAGTCAACTGTGAAAGTGTCCCAACGAACAACACTTAGAAGAATTCGTGATTTGGGATTTAAATGTCGTGTTCCCAAACGAAAACCTCTTCTCACACGAAAACAACGAGCCAAACGATTAGCTTGGTGTAAAGAACATGTCAACTGGACGGAAGAAGAATGGTGTAATGTAGTGTTCAGTGACGAATCCAAATTTTCCGTGGCTTATGGAGATCAAGGGTGCCGTGTGTGGCGAAAAAAAGGTGACGAATTTCAAGCGACGAAATTAAAAAGGGTTGTTAAATTCCCAGAGAGTGTGATGGTTTGGGGATGCATGTCTGCCAGAGGCGTTGGAAGGCTCGCCTTCTTAAAGGGAACTGTCAATGCTAAGGCATATCAAGATGTCCTGGAATACTTTCTCATTCCATCCATAGAAGATCAGTTTGGAGATGAAAACATCATTTTTCAACATGATTTGGCTTCTGCCCACGCTGCTAAAACAACCACACAATGGCTTCAAACTCATTCTTTACATCTTCTTTCGTGGCCTGCCAACTCCCCTGACTTAAACCCCATCGAAAATGTGTGGAATATCGCTAAGAAAAGATTATGTGAATATCCTGCCCAAAATAAAAAAGATCTACAACAAAACATTGCTAACGTTTGGAATGAAATGAGTGTAGAGGAGTGTAAGCAATTGGCATTGTCAATGCCCAAAAGAATACAAGCAGTTATTGAGGCAATGGAGGACCTACTAAATATTGACACAAATTTATTGTCATTTAGTGTTTATCTTGTCAACAAGACATTTTATGAAACAAGTGTTTGAATATTCTATTTTTTTGTCATAAGTGTTTGACTATTCTATTTTTTTGTCGTCTGAAAACAAATTCTCTAATGCTTTTTTCGCTAGAATAAAGGTGACTAGTTTGCCAGTTATTAAAAAAAACGTCAAATGTCTCTCTTTTCTTTTAAACAAAACATTGCTAGTTTTCTGTGATCTAGAAATCAGAATGTTAATATTCTATTTTTTTGGCTTTGTGTAGTATATCTCGGTTGCATCTAAAATAACCATTCCATTTGGAAAATCTTTGGGAGCATTTGCTATTAACACATTTCTGTGAGGCCACCAGGAAAGGGATCCTAATCTCAAATATATGAAATTTATCTAGGCTTTAAATAACCTGGACATATCCATTTTACTTTTCCCAAACCGAAGCCCTAAATCTGTAAATCCGAAGTTATGTCTAAGTTTAATTAAAACCATCAAGAACTGTTCCTCTAATGGCAAATAAGAAGATGCCATACCATCATAATTAATACAGGAAGCATCACCATTTGGGATTAGGAACTCCAACAGATTTGTGAAATGCTTATAAGATGCCAACCCTATGTAATAATTTAAATTAACCTAATCTTCTTTCAGATTACACATGGACAGAGAAGTGGGGCGATTACATTTTTGGGTCAATATATAATTTTTGTTTTGTTCAATAATCAGTAGGTTGGAGTAACATTTTATTTGAGATCTAAGTTTTTGAATGGCTTCATTTTTTTCAACAAGTTCCATGTTTAGGCAAGTTATTTTCTGTGCTTGCTGAAAATTTTTTTCATTCATAGTTTTCATGACATCTGCAGCATCTTGATAAACACTTGTTTCATTCTCATTTTCTTCTCTGTCTTCAAATACAGGATCCACGTTGATCATTTCTGCAGAAACACATTCCATTTTTTTTCTGCCACCTAAAGTGATTGTGAAAATAAAATATCAGTTATCAACGTAATATTCGTATAATATTCTTATATAAGAATATTGTATAATATTCTTATTCGTATTCTTAATAACTTACCATTTTTCTGAATAGTAGTTCTTCATCATCTCTTTTTTGTTGTAATGCTTGCTCTTGGTTTTTCCTTAATACTTCTTCTTTCATTTTTTTCTCTAACTCTTTCTGTTGTCTTCTTCGGTTAATTTCTTCTAGTTTTTGTCGCCTTTCTTGTTCAATTTTCTCCCTTCTCTTTCTCTGTATTTCTTCAGTCTTTTTTTGCTTCTCCCTTAATAATCTTTCCTCTTTTTCGTGCATGTGTTCATCTCTTAATCGAACCCGTTGTGCAGCACGTTGATTTCTTCCATCATTCGTTTTCTTTTTTGATGAAACATTAACTGACGACTTTGGGAGATTGATATCAGGAATAACACCAGTTTTTAGAAGTTTTTTAATATATCTATAGCCCTTAAAACGATATAATTTAATTATTAATTTATTAATTTAAATTATAGTCGAACTCCGTTATTCGGTATCCCGCTTTATTCGGCGGGGGGGGGCCGCGGGGGGGGGGTTCCGTCCCCGCGAAAGCTATTTTTATGTAAACACAACCTTTTAATAAGAGTGTTTTTCAGTATATATATAATATTTTCAATATTACCCATTCACCTTCCAATTTTCAATAATTATCTTCAGAAAAATGTTTCGAACAAACTCTGGCTGATGTCAACGAAATTTATTTCCGAATTCGTAATTTACGCAGCCATTGTGCAGACAATAACTTATCGGTTGGGAAAGAATGGAAACTGACCTCATCTCGACCTTGTAAACTATTACAGTTTGGCACACAACAAAATTTAACCATCGTATTTCCTGCGTGTTTATAGCAAAAAAAACTTAAGGCAAATTTAATCCGTCACAGTGACTCCATCTTGAATTCTTGTTGGATCTGTGACGTTCGTTCACGTGACATTATGAACCAATCAGAAGAAGCTCGTTATCGGTCAGTTGTCGCTGTCATGGGTACTGCAAGTGACCTGTCGGACCGCTAGGCGTGTCAGCACCATAACAGTGCAACGATCCCTCTTGAGCAGACATATGATAACAGCACCCATGTTGACGCCTGTGCATCGCCGAAAACGCCTCTAATTCGCAATGGACTATCGCTATTGGACCTCGGCCGAGTGGCAAAGGGTTGCTTTCTCTGATGAGTCGCGGTTTCTGGTGAACAGAGTGGACGGATGATGGAGAATTCGCCGGGAAGCATCTGAGAACAGGCATCCCGACACCATCGTTGGCAGACGACAAGCTGATGGGGGAGGTGTGACTGTTTGGGGAATGTTTTCATGGTATGGTCCGAGTCCACTGATACCGCTGGTGGGTACACTGAATGCTGTTCGTTACCTGACGATTGTCGCAGACCAGGTATACCCTTTCATGTCGACAGTGTTTCCTCAGGGTGATGGCACCTTTCAACAGGACAATGCTCCCTGCCATACTGCCAAAATGTTCACGACTGGTTCGAGGAGCATGAGTATGAATTCATGCTACTCCCATGGCCATCAAACTCCCGAACCTCAACCCCTTTAAACATTTGTGGGACCATCTCGATCGCCATGTCCGCAAGCTGGACCCTCCACCACGCACGGTGATGGAATTACGGGCTGCACTGATCACCGAATGGTCCCAGATACCTGCAACCACCTACCGAGGACTTATTGACTCAATGCAACGTCGACTAGCTGCTATGCTTGCCGCCAAAGGTGGATATTCCGGATACTAGCAGGTGGTCATATTAATGTGGCCCGACCCTGTATATACATATGTACTATATCCGACAATGAAATTTAGCCAGTCAGCAGGGGCAGCGTATGCTAGATTATCGAGTACTCGCTCATTGTTGAGCGGGCAACACGGTGGAAGCTTAACTTCTAATCTGCTGGAGCAGTTGAGTTCATTGTTCGATGTTCGGAACCGACGTTGGTGGGAGACCGAACTTAACAATTAAGTTGAGGTAAGTAGCTTCAATACGGGGTTCGCACTAGGCTTCTCCTCAAAGCTTATGAGGAAGGGTTCAGTTTTTTCGATGCATTTAATGCTAAGGCCATAAAATACCGTTCAATAATAATAATGTTATTCTGTGCTACGACTATGCCTATTTTCAGCCATTATCCAATAAAATATAAATTAGTGGATAAACACGTTATTCTTTTCGTTAATAAGACTAGAATAATTTTAAACGAGACAGTCCTACACTGCACAATCAATTTAATGTTATTTCCGTAAAATGAATTACCGAAAGAACGAGTAAAAGAAAGTTACAGCGTGTATAACTTTGTTTTAATAACGAAATAGAAAATTAAAAGCTGAAGTTGAAGGGAAAATATAATTCTTCTAGTTTTGGATGTTTTCTATTTAACTTGGAGGTTTGCACCCAAAGGAACAGAATTTGCCTTCGACTTGCAGAGTTATTTTATTTTTATTTTTTTATTTTCTTTATTTAAAAAAAATAGTTAAAAAATAGTTAAAGTGCACACACGATGGTCCAGTATGGTCAGTGACCGATAAATAGGACCATGAGGGCACTACCAAAAACAATCAGTAAAAGTTACATAAAAATAGCACAAACGAATTAAATAACATATAAATAAATAACTAGTCAAGTCCTTTAGTATCATATAAACAATTTTCAATTAACACAGTTTACTTAGCTAATAAACTAAATACAGGTAGCCCTCGGTTTACGCCGCAGTTCCGTTCCTACAAAAGCCGGCGCAAATCGAAATCGGCGTAAAATGAACCCATATTTACAATTGAATTATAGGGTTAGGTTCTATACAAATGAAAAAATGAACAAACAATTTTGTTTATTAACGCAATAATGTATACATGTAATTCACTTTTACATATACAGTATGTACGTGTATTAATGATGTTATACGTACATTTGTAAATTTAAATTTTAAAATATTTTATAATACAGTAAAAGAAAAACAGTCAAAATTTCAAAGTTTTGCTCTTACGTTTTTTGGAAAAAAGCATCCAGTTGTAATTGTTTAGATTTTTGTTTTCTTTCAATAAGAATTTCAGAATATGGTCGAATGGTTGCGATGATGCTTCTTTTTACACTTGCACTTCGCTCCCAATCGTTGTCTAACTCACAAAGTTCATCCGTCAAAATTTCCATAGCTGAAAGGATACGCTTTAGATCAGCTGTTTTCATAACTTTTGGAATCTCTTCTTCGTTTTCATCCTTCTGTGACTCTTCACTACGTGTACATGTATCTAAATCGTTGCATAATTCTTCTAAGTCTTCATTCGAGAGTGGTTGATCATGGGCTTCTAACAGTTCTGTCACATCTTGAGCTGTAACATCTTCCAATCCCACATCACACGCAAGTCTGGTAATGTCTTCAATTACAACATTCTCCTGATGTGCTACTTCTTCAAAATCGTGCATTAATGCTGGAAGAAGTTTACGCCAAACTCCATTTAAGCATTTCGCTGAAACTTCATCCCAAGCCGACTTGATGTTTTTAATGTTTTTCAAAATATCGAAAGATCGTCAATAGTCTTTAACTGTTTTGTCTGAAGTGTCTAAAATTCTCAACATTTCCATCAACGTATTACGGAGGTAATAAGCTTTGAAGGTTGCAATAACCCCCTGATCCATTGGTTGCAAAAGAGATGTGTTGGGAAGCATGTAAACAACCTTGACATCCAATGGGGTTCTAATTTCATCAAGGTTTTGAGGATGTCCTGGAGCATTGTCCAAGAGAAGAAGTGCCTTGTGTGGTAATTTATTTCTTTCACAAAAGCGAAGCACAGTAGGGCAAAAATAATTTTTGTACCAATCTGTGAAAACATCTTGTGTGACCCAACCTTTCCTGTTCCATTTCCAGTAAACAGGCAACATGTCTTTATTTAGACCTTTCAAACTTATACACTAACATCGGTTTAAGTTTCAAAGTTCCTGAAACATTGGCTCCCAACAAAAGAGTTAAACTATCTTTCGCAACTTTAAAACCTGGAGCGGAACTTTCTTCACGAGAAATAAAAGTCCGCGCTGGTAATTTCTTCTAATAAAGTCCTGTCTCATCAGCGTTGAAGATTAACTCTGGAGGATAGTTGCCTTCTTCTCCATAACGCTGAAATTCTTTAGGAAAAGCAGCCGCCGCCGCAACATCTGCACTTGCTGCTTCACCACATAATTTCACACTGCGACAATTACTTCGGGATTTAAATCTCATAAACCAACCCTTGCTTCCCAAAAAAGTTTCTTCGCTTCCATCTGTCTCTTTAAGATTATCAAAAATTGATTTTGCTTTTTCAGTTATAGCTGCTTGAGTCAAGGGAATGTTTTTTTGATTTGCATCATCCACCCATAGTGATAACAATTTTTCCATTTTTTCAAAAATTTTACCTCTGCTGTAACTCACATGTTTTACATTTACTGCCGTAGACTGTTGAGCAGAGTGTTTAATTTTATCTGCATTTTTCATAATGGTAGTAACAGTTGATGGAGATAAGTTCAAAGATCTACAGACATTAGGGCGTGTTTGTCCATTTTCCATTCGTCGAATAACTTCCATTTTTGTTTCTAGTGAGATAGATTGACGGGCCTTCTTAACATATTCAGATATCTCTGGTGCACTTCGTTTTTCCGCCA
The DNA here is from genome assembly GCA_023313115.1 of Rhysida immarginata. Lineage (NCBI taxonomy): Eukaryota > Metazoa > Arthropoda > Chilopoda > Scolopendromorpha > Scolopendridae > Rhysida > Rhysida immarginata. The sequence goes on from JAHWFO010062773.1 coordinate 515,624, forward strand.
CAGTGTTTCGTTTTCCGTGGGTACCTAAACATTTACAGTACGATTTTAATCAGTACACTACAGTACGTACAGTTAATGTGAATGTTTATGTACATATCCAACAATTATAAACAGAAATACAGTAATGATTACGTACGTACAATAGGGTGCAATTCAGCTCCGTAGATATTCAGATACGTCAACACCCTGCGTCAAAACTGAAACCGAAAGTAAACTCCGGGAATTCCCCGATAAATTGCTATTGCGCAGCGGCGTTATTGTGAATCTGCGGCAGCGTAAACCGAGGGTTGTCGCAAATTGCTCAGCGGCGTTATTGTGAATCGGCGTAAACTGAGCCGGCGTAAACCGAGGGTTACCTGTATATAGTTAAAGCTTATCATAAGACAGCGCCGTAAAACAGCGACCCCATCCTAATAGAAATTGCTTTATAAAATAAAGAGTCCTGAATAAATGGAAATAACATCAAATGCGCATCCGAAAGCCAGGTCCAAGATTAAGGCTGCGTCTAGAAAGTAACCGCGAGGCGACCATTCGCCACCGCTCGCGCCTATTTGAACCCCAACCTGTCTCAAAAGTCACCACGAGGTGCGCATGGTAGACAGAAAGTCGTCTCAAAAGTTCTTTCTTCTCCACCGCGAGTAACCACTCGACACCGTGGCCATTCTCCGGTTGCGGCGGTTGTTTTGCTAGAGCTTCCTGTTCTAGTAAAAATCATGGCTGCCGATTTCTCGATAGAAAACTTTCAAGTCGCCACACTAAGAAATTTCCAGTCTCCGTTATGCGACAAGATTTTTTACGGATGAATTAGAAGCAACGGAACATCATAAAAGTCATATCAATAAAGACAGTACAGAAAATAACTATAAAGAGAAAAATGAACCATTTCTACCATCCTTATTTTGAAAATGAAAAGTTCTTAGTTTTTTCACTTAGAAGAAACAATCTTATTGGCAAAACAAATTCTGACGTCACAAACTGCTCCATGCCGAGAAAACGCTGTTTTCTCGCAATACTGAGGTATGGGTAAAAGCAAGATCAGTAAAAGTAAGGTCTGCTCACGCGCAGGTGGGCGTCGCCGCAAGTGACGTCACAGGCACCCATTCGCCTTGCTTCGTATGCTGTTTATATTATTAAGCCCCGAGTAAATCACAAAATCAAGCGAAAAATTACGGTTTTTTTATTTTTTAATTACCATATTGCGCTGTAAGTAATCAAAAACAATCAAAGAAAACTATAGAATTAAATCTTAGTAATTTTTATCCTATTTACTTTTTCAGATAGCTTTCTATTGAATTCCTTAATTCTGATGTTAGTTCTTATCAAAACAAACTTTTTAATAACTTCAAATGAGATGTCCGTTCTGTTTAAGGCTAATAAGCTGAATTTGCAACATTAGTAATAATTTGTGCATTTTTATCAATAGATTGACCAAGAAAGGTTTCAAAAATTTGATTACACTGGAAAAAAGTTGACAGCTTTTATAGGGCTAACTTTGTCAATATGGGCAGATTTTGAGATAGAATTGCACTTTTGGTTAACAGCAGTTTCACTTTCATCGTGTTGTGCTCCATTAGATTTTGGTAATCTACATCCACAAAATGAGCAGAGCATATCCTAGCTGAAATAGTTAGAAATCACATTTACTATGCAAATAGTGTACAAAGATAAATGAAATAATAAAATGCTTTATCTCGTTTTAAGTTCATTTTAACAAAACGTCTGCATAAATGCAGCCAATGTTTAATTCTGGTTTTATCATTCGGAAATCTGAAAAAATACTTTTTAGGTGTTTTTTTGGATTCCCCTGACGATTACTGTATCCGTAAATTGGACAAACAGGCATTGTTTAACTAATCAAATGAAAAAACAAAGAGATATTATCAACTTGATTTTGTTATTTTCTTGGGACTTCACAATGTAAACACATAAGAAGCAAGGCGGATGGGTGCCTGTTACGTCATGCGCAGTAAAAGTCGACTTTTAAACCAAAATGAGCAGACCTTACTTTTACTGACCTTGGGTAAAAGGGCATAGTGCCATAACATCCTCGAAATATCAGTCCTATTTATTTATCACTCCTAAATATAAAGGCTATGATTTCCCTCTCGATCATAATTTTTAATCTATTCGCCTTATAAACAAAATAAAAATACGAGGACTGTGTGTATCAGCTGCGGCCGAGCCATATCTTCATCTGAAGATTCAGGTGAATCTGATGTTAATAATGAAATACAATAGCAACTACTGTTACTGCTTTCGCATTCTTCCTCCAGTAATAATGCAAATATTTTAAAATGTAAACATACTTCAATCATTAAAATATTCAAAATAAATTTAATCAGAAAAGAGAGTTTTATTTTAAAAATATTAAAGATAAATTTAGAAGTTTGAATTTAAACTAATGTTCTTTTTATAACTTAAAAAAAATCAAATTAAGCCCTAAATATAACCATTTAAAACAGTTGATTCTCAAGGAAGATAATGTGCAGTTTTAAATGTTATATTTAGGCTTTAATTTGAAAATTTTTTAAAATTATAAAAAAAAAATTAGCTTAGATTAAAAATTCTAAATTTATCAATAGTATTTTTTAAATAAATCTGTCTTTTCTGATTAATTCTATTTTGTATCTTTTAATGGTTGAAGTGTGTTTACATTTTAATATTAATATCTTTTTATTTCAACGTATTATCTCAAATAATGCAAATAATTTTCTTTTTTTCCTCGCGTCTTTTTTCTGAAATTTTCTTTTTTTC
>JAHWFO010062773.1:526401-538388 GCA_023313115.1 Rhysida immarginata
ACGTAAAACAATGCCTGGTAAAGGATGGAACTGTACCGACTGTCGAGTTTTATTAAAACAAAAAATAAATAAATAAATAAAGTAACACTGTGGAAAAAACTTTACATTTATATTTTCATTTATTGTGTTATTCAGGTCATTCAAAGGGGACTACTGAATCACACAAATTGCATAAACTACAGACAAGATCAATAATTTGATCAGTTTGAGGGGGATGATCATCATTGGCAACAATTGCACTTATTGGAAATTTGTCATTAATTATTGAATATTTTTGCCTCAAATTGCCAATCACACATTCTACATGAATGCAAACATTAGCTATTCTTCTGGTAGTTTTTATATCAATTGCATCCAGTTGATTTTTTCCTTTGGTGAATACTGGAATATGTAATGGTGCATATTTTTGCTGCTACCGAGTCTGAAATTGTAAACCCCCGATCTGCCAATACAATATCCCCAGGTAAGAGTTCATTTAATACGCCACAATCTTCTGTTACGAATTTTTTATTATGCAAAAAACAATTTGGTAACGCATGCGCAGTTAAACATTATTTAGTAAAAATGCTCATATTTTATCAAATATTTAATATTTTTCTATTCTGATTGCGGGGTGTTGTCTGTACTGTAGTTTGTCATGTTTCCTGTAAATGGCATTGCATTGAGTTGAAAATCCTGCAGTTGTTCTGCCTCCATATCCATCAGATATGAAGGAAATATGGCCTTGGGGAGCTATATTAATTATTTAATGGTATTGTGGTGTTTGTAGGAGCTCCAAGTTTGCGAACTTATCAGATTGTTTGATGGAGTGTTTCAATGAATACTTCAAAGCAATCTATTTTAACAGCTACCTTCCTTCAAAAGGCAGTTCTAAATGGTGTGGGCATTGTGCGTTGAAGTGAATTTCCATTTGGCCAAGAGACTTTATGCTTCAATCTCAAATACATAATTATTTATTGCTATAAATACGAGAAATTTTAGCAATACTAACACTAAAACGAAAAGCCAAGTCTTCTAATCTTAAATTTCAACGTAAATTTAAAAATACAACCATTATCTGCTGAAATGGTGACAGACTAGTGTTCTGGTTGCATGAAATAAATGAATAAATAAAATTGTAAACATTCATCAATAACTTAAAATTTGGTAATCCAATATAAAAACGTGTCAGATGGTCATATCTTTGAAAGTTTTTTGATCCAGGCTGTTCTTTGAAACTATTGCTTGCAGATTGTATACTTGTTGTTTAAGGTCTTCGCCATTTCAGCTACTTCATTATCTAGGTTAATATTAAAATCGTTGCTTTTCTTATCACTATAACTGAAAACACAGTCTGATTGAATTGCAGTGCTTTTAACTGTCAGCCCCCTCTGCTGCGAGCCACTCAGTGTCTCAGTCACATCTGTAGGGACGAGAGATTCTCTTGCTTCCACGGCGTATGTTTGAGTTAAACAGGTATCCTCTACACTTGGTTCTGGTACTATTGCAGTGGCATCATCTACACCTGGTTCCGGGCTCATTGCACTGGTATCATCTACATCTGGTTCCAGGCTCATTGCACTGGTATCATCTACATCTGGTTCCAGGCTCATTGCACTGGTATCATCTACATCTGGTTCCATTTCTTCTACTGTTGCCAGTTCATTAATTTCGCCGACATGGTCGACCTGTAACGTCCTTTGTGTGGCTTCCCGACGTTTCCTTCTCTCATCTCGTGCTAAGGTATGTTGTCCGACTTGACTTCGTAGCCCAGTTTTTGAGGAGGTACCCAGTCAATATTGGTTTCATCCTCCAATTCTGCCTTCCCTAGTAACCAAGGTATAAGGTTGAAGTTAACTTCTATCATTTCAAAAAATTAGCACAATCCTTTAAATTTGCGCCATCTGCGCAATCGCAAATGGCGGACCCGCGAATCGATCTCACCCTGTGATCAAGCAGGTGGGAGTACATATCAGTTATTAGAGATTACTTATAATAATTACTTAGAGAGCACTTAAGTAATATGTCTCAACGAATGACGCCGAGAAAGAATTTAGTTGGGGGGGGGGGGGGATTTATTTCAGGCGCGTGGCATTTACGATTTGCGATTAAGCAGACAGGACAAATTAACCAAAAATAACCTTACCGTTTATGAATGAAATGATCGGAGCAGACACGCCAGCATTTTATACTGTGTCAGTCGTGGGGTACAGCTCTATTGATCGCGGCGAGCCAAGCTCTTCTTCTCCTCTCTGTTCTTTCGAAGGTTAGCTTATCTTGGTCCCTCTGAATTACAGGTATTCTATAAAAAGACCTTAATCTATCTCTAGCTCGCCGATTAGGACATCCTAAGATGCAGCAAAAAGACATTATATAGTGATTTCTAAAGCTTGTGCGAGTAGCGAACTGATAACGAAGAAAGCGAGTAGCTGTTTGCTTGTTATCCAATATGGCGGCATAAACTTTCCTCGTGTCGATGACATCACGTAATGAAAAAGCTCTATTCATTCCAAATTCTGTAAAATTGCAGTAAATATAGGTTACTTGGATTTTTTATTTTACTTTACGGTACTGTTTGTTTACTTATTAAAATATTTTTTGGCAGATTGATTAGGTTGAATACTCATGAGTACTCGATACGTTTTACGTAATACTCGATAGTTCAGATATCGAGTACCGAAGAGTATCGCACATCACTATTTATTTGATTTAGATTCAACAATTTGGGGGTTACCATTAAAATATCTGATGATCAAGTTAGATTCGCCACCCATTTGGCGATTGTACAGCTCTTTTCTTAAAGTTCTGAAATAATCGCGTTCCATCGCTGTTTGAATTCACGGAAAACGGCTTTGCTTTTTCTTAATAATAGCAAAGCATCAGCTTTGGACCTTAGTGGGAGAGGGTTTTCCAAACGGAAACAATGAAAGTTGTTGAAGGGCGCTGACGGTAAGGAATGTGAGGAAACGTTTTGGATTATTTTTGCAACTAATTCATTATCATTTCTAGAACTACTGTTGTCACTACCATTGTCGGGTTGTTCATCGAGGCCAAAGACGAATGGCTTCTATTATGAAAAGACTTGCGTAATTCAGCGATTTCAGTCTGTAAAGACCGAATTAAAGCTAAGTTTCTATGCACGCATTTTTGACGCATTTACCTCGTATAACTGCGTCTCGACGCAGAAAGCAAATGTGCATCTGGACGCACCTAGACGCACATTGCAACAGCTCTTGACACATTTAATTCGAACGCAAGTATCAGTTTCCATGCATGCGTGAAATCTACGCAGAAAGTTCAACTGCGCATGCTTCATGAGTTTATGTTTTGCAATTTTTCTCGTATAATATTGGCCGATTAAAAATTTCCCCGATCAACATTTCTTCAAATTCTCTTTCTTCAGCCATGTTGTAGCGAAATGACGACTGGACTGAACGTCTTTTGTTAACAAAGCAAGTGCGCTTGCGCAAAACAATCATGTGATCTAGAAAGATTTGAGACGCATTTACAAGTGCGTCAAGAAGTAGAAAGCCTATCTACTTCACTTTTCTGCGTCCAGACGCATGAACTCCAGACGCACGTCAACCAAGACTCGGAGACGCAGATATCTGTTTCCATGACACGTGCGTCAAGACGCACCAATTTATGCCAGTTAAAAACGCATGTATGGAAACTAAACTTAACTCCTTTATGGCATCGATCGTCATTGCATTTTTTTGCAAATATAAAGAGAGGTGTCTTGAGATAGGAGTAGCCCTTTATTTTCCCGTCGAGCCCCGTACAATTGAAGTGCACAGTCGGCGGCTCTTGATCCGACCTACTTCAGGGCAAGATTTTTCATCTGCTAGGCACAAGTTACTGTGTATAACTGACATTTTAGCATAAATTAAACTTGCAGGCGAGGGAAGGAGGCACGTTAAGATTAGAAATGGGGGGGAGGGGAGGTCTTAAATAACTTAGAAAAAGGGAAAGAGACAGGAACGGGAATGAAAAGGTGGAACAGAGGATAGAATAAAAAATTAAAAAGCATACAAACGAGGGGGGGGGGGGGGGGCAGACGCAAGGAAGAGATCCAAGGAGAAAGTAAACTGACACCAAAGTGTGAAGATAGAGCAGAGGACAGGAGGAGGCAGAGAATGGCAGAGTGAAGGGGGTGGGGGCGAATGGCAACGGCAAGAACTAGTGAGAAAAGAAAATACTAATAACAAAAAAAAACTGAAAACTTAAATTAGTGAACAGCGGAAAAGTCTAATGATAAAAAGAGAGAAAAAATTAGGAAAGAGACCAATACAGAGATAAGAAACACCACTAATTTAGAGATTTGCATCAAAGGGGATAGAGAGATGGAGATGCTCGGAGCTAGAGAAAGGTTAACTAGAGAAAAAATAATAATAATAATAACAATCTAACGCTATAATTCTCTTATCCGTCAGTCTGACCCAGAGATCCTTAATACTAACGAGATATGACAACCATTGTTGTTTGATGTAATGCGCAGATTTGTTTGCGCATATGTATTTTATCCTTCTACACCAGATGGCAGCCTCATTTATGACGATATTGCGACGTCACGGCCAATTTTATGTCCTAAACTGTTTTTTTAGTTTCGGTTTAATAACGAAAGTGTTAGACCAAGAGCACATGTCAGTTATTCCTGGATAGGCTTATAAATGCAAGCTGAATTTAATAATGGCCAAAAGTCAACGATGTGCCGCGAGATATTGTTTAAACAACATGTTTTGTATTGTTCAAAGTCTATCAGCACAAAAACATAATTCTTAAAAAAAATTCTACAGTTAGTGTAGTGGATATCTGTTGTTCATTTTAAAAATTGTTGGTTTCTTTTTAATTTTCAATTTAAAATGTTCCAAATGTAAAATTGAAGTTAAATTATTTCAGAGATTTTCATATTTTAGTTGTATATAATAAAAACTATAAGAAATAATAACTTTATACAATTTTAAGTTTATAAAATAATTTCATCAATAATTTTATTATTTCTCTGTATACGTGTACGTATTATATAATTACACTTCCGTTTCTAAAATGAATATGCTAGTAAATAATGTGTATTTATTAATTTTAATTCCATTTTATTCATTTATTTATTATTTATTCTTAAATATTGTTAATTTATTATTGTATTTTATTAATTTATTTATTAAATGTATCTATTTTATTTCCGAAGATAACAATAACACGAATAAATTTCCAATATTTTCTTTATTAATTCAATTCTTTATTTCAATGCCAACATTAAATAATTTAAAATTTGAAAGTAACGAGTTTATGCATGTTACGTAATGATGTCAGTTTCTCGCGATGCTCGCAGGAAACGATATCTGAACGATATTTTTGCTTTATCCCACTACACAAGAGGCCACTGCTATCACGGAAGTACAAAGGCAACAATGGAAAATGTATTAATGTCATATCTCGTTAGTACGAGGCCAATGAGAGACAGGCCAGGGCATTCAAAAGTCACATGATCATTGGGGTCCGGACAACAATCCATCCTTCATTGTTTCCAACAAACGAAATATTACTGATTGTTAAAATCCAAGATGGAGACAATGAAGGATCAATTGTTGGCCGGACCCCGATGATCATGTGACTTTTGAGTGCCCTGGCCTGTCTCTCGTTGGCCTCGTCGTTAGTATTAAGGATCTCTGGTCTGACCGTCCGAGGCCAACAAAGAAGTTACAACAATCCGTCCGAAGCCAGGGATTGTTGTGGTAAGATAATACTCAGTTATTGTTGTGAATTAAATAAATAAACTGAAGAAATGTTTAGTATTTATTTTTTACTAGCAGAGTTACCCGGCGTTGCCCGGGATAATTACACTCAATACAGTACAGAGCAAAGGGATTATTCACGCTATTTTCGTGTGCACACTGTCTTCTAAATAGTTGCTGGTGGGTCACAAAATACGCTCGAGTCCTTTTCATTTCAAGATGGATTTCGAAAAAACTGTATGCGTATGTGCATTCTTCTCCTTAGATGGCATACTCTACTTGAGGGTTTGCTGCCATGAATGCCCAACTCTCTTTCATCTGTGCCGCCATTTTTACTTCTTGTTATCGTTGTAGACCCGTCCATTTCTTCAGGTCGTCAATCCATTGTTGCCTTCTCCTGCCTCTGCCTCTCCGCCTGACGAAACAACTTTTTCCATTTCGTTGCGACCGGAGGCATACGGAAACCTTATAACAGGTAATTAGCACTATTTAACCATTCGAAATGTATGTTTCATTAACTTTAAATGTTTTTAAGTCATAGAATATTTGTGAGTAACATTCGTGAGCAAGGTCGGCCTGAGGACGCGGGAGGCGCGAACAAGAGTTTTACCCGCGCCTTTATTTTCCACGACATGAATCGTACAGAATTACCATGTATTTTATAAACATCTTTACTGAATTTACGTCGTAGATACTATTTACCTTAACTTTTATTTATTCTCAGTTTAATATAAATTGTAATATCAAGAACAGATGAAGGGGAGGGGATGAGGCCCTTCACCTGTTCTTGTTTAAATGTTTTTAGCATAATTGGATATGAAACATTAATCGCTTAATCCAAAAAGGAAACAAAATCAAGGAATTTAATTTCTTTATTATATATTAACATTAAAACTATATTACAAATATTAAACAATGTATATACTTAAATATTTATATAAGTGTCAATTGCAGCAACAGAACAAAATAAATCGCTCTTTTAAAAAAAAAACATATGTTTTTACGTAACAAAACAAAATAAAAATTAATACAAACAGTAAAGCATTTTCCAGACCAACAACTATCTAATATAAAAAAACACATATTTATTTATGATGTCAGTAATTATTCGTAATGAAAGGCTTACTAGCAATTTGGAAAGAACCTCCTATATTTGGGCCGGCCTTGTTTGTGAATGTTCTATATTTACTATAATGAATATCTTTACTAACTTATTTTTCTTGTTAGGTGCAAGCTACATTAAAATAAGTGAATTCCTAAAGGAATTAGAAAGTCGTTCTGCAATACAGATGAGGGCAAGATAGATTTTTCGAAGAACAGCAAAATTACAATATATAAAATCATTAAGAAAATAGACGAACACAGATTCCGTAGGTTCAAAAATAATCTTGTGATACTTAATGCATATTTATATCATCAATAACTGTTTTTCTTCAATTTAGAGATTGGCGAGGGTGTCACTTTTGATAAAGAATCGGGGAACATTCAGCAGGAGGCTGTTTTGCCAACCACCAAAGGAAAAAAAGTGTGAATGCTCTGGTGTATGCAGGGTCGGATTTAAGTTTGCTAAGGCCCTAAGCTAATTTAGCTTAAAGGATATGAGGGCCTTTAAGCTAAATTCATATCTTTGCCCCCCTCCCCCGTTTAAGCTAGAAGTAGAGTGTGGGGTTCTAAGCTATACGTAACTCCGGCCCTGGGTGTATGATATGCATATCATATATTAATATTTTTGGAAAATTTATCGTCTTTTATAAAAATTAAATTTAAATATCTAAACTCTAATGTTCTTATTTTGCAGACACAGACTGGCCAGAAGAAGCCACAAAGGCTCTGATAGCAGCACGTTTAGAAATGGATGCAGATTTCAATAAAGCAATTTCGAAATCAAAACTGTGGATGAAAATTGCATCTCAGTTGCAAAAACAAGGCTTGTATTTCTCTGGCCCTGATTGCGATAAAAAATGGAGGAATATCATGGTCACCTACAGGAAAAACAAGGACTGGTCTCAGCAATCTGGTGCTATACGATGGAAGTACTTTAACCTCATTGATGATCGTTTTGGGAGGAATGTGAACATCAAGCCACCAGCTAATTACGTACGGCATATGTCAAAGAAAGACACACAAGTCATTTCTGCAGGTTCTCTAGCCAGTATAAGCTGCCAATTTTTAATTTCCTCAGACCCAGCACCATCACATTCCCCAGCTCCATCTTTTCCCCCAACCCCATCCTTTTCCCCAACCCCATCTTTGTCCTTACCTCCTTCATGTCCCTCCATGCCAAAAACAAAAGTTGGCAGAAAAGATGAGCCTCCAGCATGGTTTACCCAAGAGCTGCGAAGAAGAGATGTGCTGGAGGCAGCCAGATGGGAAGAAGCAAAACGTCTGGAGGAGAGAAGAATCACAGCGATGGAAAATTTACCAAAAGCCATCATTGATTTTCTGAAAAAAGACTGATAATGATAGCAAAAATAAATCTCGTAAGAACACTTACCAAAGTGGAAAGTTGAAGAGAAGCAAGAGATCGTTTATCCGCAATTGTTGCGTCCCCGCCCCCCCCCCCCGACCGTCACCTAATCGTACAAAAAAATTTTGTTGTCCGTTTACCAAGAAAGATGAAAAAGGATAGACGTTTATGTTTGTTTTGGTGATTGTTACGAGTGGAGCGTTTATCAGAGAAAATAATGGGTCTCTTTACAATGATAGTGACGTAATTATGTTTGCTTGGAAAAGGTTCTCGCGCTGAAGAAAATATTTAAAAAAAATATGGAATTTTGGCTGCGGCCGACGATGTTTTATTTTTTAAATTCAACCACAATGAATTAAGAATAGGAAAGAACTATTGTAAATAAATAAAAACAAAAAAATAAAAAAAAGGGAACAAAAGTGTATTTGACGAGACGACATTGACCGAAATCCAACATGGAAGTTCGTCGTAAATGTATTACGGAGAATTCTACTTATGAAACGGAAAAAACAATCTTTTAATGAGAACGGAACTTTTCAATTATTGACCCTAACGCCGAAAAGAGTTTTTAAAGGAAACCGAGTGCAGGGGAAAGGTTTCAACCGTCTTCACGTTCTGCTGAGCTTTACCCACGATGAGACAGTCAAGGTGTTTAATTCGTTCTACGAGTCAACGAAAGACGGACTTTGTAAAAATTTTTGATTTTGTCGTGTAAAAATCCCTTCGAATAAACCTCGTCCGTTGGAGTTTTCTCGATGATTTGAAGGCCACCCACGCATCGAATCAACGAAGAATCGACAGTAGCCCGTGAGGTTGGGACGACTTCAAGCGTGTCTCCGGTGAAGACCTTCGAAGCCAGTGACGATATCCAAAGAAGTCCATATCGCCAGCGATGATCGATTCCGAGGAGCCCCAAGTCGTCATCGGCCAGGAGGATCGAACGACATGGTTCTTGAGAGAGAGGCTTGTCAGTAGCTAGTCAGCGAACCAGGTAACCTTTTATCATTAATCTTGGTGGGCCCCTCGTTATCCGGAAAGATAGTTGTCGACTGAAATCGACTTTAATTTGGAATCCACAGTGAAGGAAAAATTTAGTCAAACGTTAAGTTACGCCCCTACCCTAGAAACAAAGAATTTGTTGAGTACTGGAATAAAGAACAAAACGAATAATTATTGAAAACTGTAAATCTTGGATCAAAACAGACAAACGGAATTGAAATACAATCCAAAACGAAAAACTTACCTAGAAGTGTGACCCATGTCGATAGAAAGAATGTTGTGCAATCTCCTTGTTCGGTCCAGTCATGGCCCCGTCCTTACTAACCTGCCCTTACCAACCTGCCCTTACCAACCTGCCCTTACCAACCTATCCGTGTGAATGACAGACGCGAATGAGATTTCCCCCCCCCCCTTCCCCTGCGTGCTGGCCCCACTTACTGAGAACAAGTTCCTCTAGCCATTAACTGTTTAATAGAAGGTGTAACGCAAACGACGTTACGGACGGTATCGTCGCTAGAAAGTGTTCAAGAAAAGAAATGAAATATTATAGACTCGAGAAAGATAAATTAATTTAGATACGAGTGTTCTGAAAAGGTCCCAGATAGACCCTTAGTTTAACCTTGATTCTAGGAATTGACCCTACCCTACCTCGACGTTTAAATGACCGTAAAGTTAGACCAATAAGTAAAGAGAGAAAAATGAAGCATTTTTTACCACCCTTACTCTCAAAATGAAAGTTTAAGTTTTATCATTTAGAAGAAACAATCTTATTTGCAAAACAAATTCTGACGTCACAAACTGCTCCACGCAAACAAAACTCCATAGACAGGCAGGAAAAATGAATCTATTTAAATTTTTTTTGTGGGGAAAAAACAGAAATTGGACAGAGAAAATTGCCAAAATATGTTGTCATCAGGAGCAAGCCTGTATGTAAAATTTAAGAGCGAATGGAAAAGCGGAAGTGCTTCAAAATTCGACTGAAAGGTTCCGTACCATCTCACAAGATCCAAGAGCGAGTTAATATAAGGGTGGTAAAAAAGAAACTTAGCTTGATAACTCGTGAACTGATTGAAACTATTCACCCTATTTCTTATGTCCTCTCCCGACTGGGATTGAATCCAATTTGAATATGAACTATATTGTTTGTAGATTAATATCAAAGATTTAATTTGTTAATCGATTGTGAAATCTTTCTTCCTTATCAGTGAATTTATTGGAAAAGGCTAATACAACTTTATCATATATCTCGTTACAATTTATTATAAAAATAATATTTTTTTTTCTTTTGTATTCACCATAATCAGGATCGAGTACATGGAACCGTGAATAAACGTACCCCTGTGAAGTTATTTGTAAGGGGGATGAATCCAATTTAGTTGATTTGTTCCTTAGTCAATCACAGTGCTCAGAAGAGTGCTTATGCAGGCTCAGATAGTGATGATTTGGTTATTGTGGGGGCTGTTAGGTATTCGGGTCCAGTCCGCTACAATATGTATGTACATTTCGACAGCTGGCCTGCATTATAATTTATTATATCTGATATACATCATGATATGCTGATAAGACAGCTTAGTTCTTGAAATGTACATACATATGTATAAAGAAATTCTATTGCGGATATACGAGCTCTTGCTTCTCTTCAACTCTTCACTTTAAGACTGATAATGTACAATTTTAAAAAAATTTCAATAAAAAGAATTATGAACGATTTATAAGAAGCTCATTTAAAATAAACACCAAAAACATTCAATATTATCGGTTTACACAATTATTTTGTTATTCTGAAACTGTTTCTAACTCCAGTTGGTGTGCTGGTTTTGCAGGTACAGTTGTTGTGCTAATCTTTCTTTTTTAGTGACTCCATCTTCATTTGACAGTTGGGGAACTGAACTTGCATTAACTGAGGCTGAACAACGATAATCATTATCATGATCTGGAGATGCTCCATCATTATATAATACACACAGGTTGTGGATCACACATGCAGCCACTACAACAATCGGCACAAATGGCCTTCTAAAAACATATAGATATTTCAGCTTTCTCATATGCCCAAAAAGTTGTCCGAAGGCTTGTTCTAATACAACTCGCGTTGAACTTAAAATTCTATTAAAATGTTTTTCCTTTTTTCCTAAACGTCCATTGTCGCGGAAAGGAGTCATCAAATGCAGTTTTGTTGGATATGCACAGTCCCCTAACAAATGAAACCTTTTGGTATATAAGATGAGTCACTGGAAAGCTTTGCAGCAAGTTCCGAGTTTGCGAAGACTCTGGCGTCATTGGTAGAACCAGGCCACCCAGCAAAGATGTCCATAAATATCATTTTTGCATCGCAAACAGCTTGCAACACAACAGCAGGCGATTGCTTTCTGTTGATATGGCTATTTCTTTCATACTTACGGGGACTGTAATTAATATGGGTTCCATCTATACATCCAAATGTGTTGGAAATGGCACATCTCTAAGTTCCGAAAAATCCTTTACAACTCTTGTTGCATCTTCACCTGTAGGCCATTTGATTATTCTGGAAGAAAGCTGATCCAAGGCATGACAAAATCTCGTGAAATCCTTATATGCATGCCCTGGCGATATTCCAAAACGATCGGCCACTTAGCTGAAGCTCTCTTGGGTTCCTAGTACCCACAAAGACATCAGCACCATATTCTGTGGAGGTAAGCAGGGTTTAGTCGTAAGTGTTTTCATGGGCAGCATAGACATCAAGATCTGCAATAGTGAATTATGTATTAAAGTAAGCAAGGTATTCTAATGACCGAATTAGAGTCTGCTATATATATATATATATATAT
>JAHWFO010062773.1:538488-582054 GCA_023313115.1 Rhysida immarginata
TCTTCTCCTTAGATGGCATACTCTACTTGAGGGTTTGCTGCCATGAAGGCATAAATATATTACTATGCCATTCATAAACCGCGTGGTCCCTTCTCCACTCCAACCGTCGTTTGTAATCATATTTGAACCTCCCTCCTAAAAATTTACGTACTCAGCAAGACTAGAATCCCCCTAAAAAGATATTAAAATGAAGACTTTTGAATGATTTTAAAATTATTTTTACCACATGGTCATTACTTGACCCCCCCCCCTCCCCTTATGTGCTCAATTTAAGTTAATTTTTGTCCCTCCTCCCAATAAATTCACGATGTGGTTTATGAACGTGTCCATATAGTAAATTATATTGGTATAATTTCTCCTTTTATATATATATATATAAGTGAAAATGAAATGAAACTAAATAATCTTACTTCAACAGTAGATCTTGTCATTCGGAAATGACTTTTGAAGTCTTTATCCGAGTACATCGGCACTATATTTTCAACGTATCTCTCGATTTTTGCTCGTTTCTTTCATCTTTCTTCCTCATATGAAGCTGCAGCTACACTTATAAGTGAATTTAAACTGTTACTTTGCTGTATAAAAAGATTTGTGATGCTTGGCCCTTGTTCTAAAAGGGCAGAAACCAGCTGCAAAACACCAGCGAATATTTCGACTGCCATTTTTGCTTAAATAGCTTGCAGCTGTGCGCTGAAAAGTGTTTCCATGCAATTTAGCAGTGCTTAAAGCGATGACGTCACACCTTAAAATAGCTGTCAGTGCGGCGATGAGATAAAAAAAATCCCCCGATTGCTTCACATTTTTCAAATTGTATCTTTTTTTATATTCAGATACTTAGCAATGGGAAACAGTTTTATATCTTTTTTATTTTGAATATTTGCTTGGAGCAACGACTATACGAAGAATTGTTAAAGATACTTGTGATGCAATTTGGACTTCGTATCTGCATCTTCATATGCCACCAAAGTATGAAGATGGTTGGAAAAAGCTAACTGAAGAATTCTACAACCGAATACATTTTCCCAATTGTCTAGGAGCTTTGATGGAAAACATATCAGAATAAGACAACCAAAAGATAGTGGATCACAATTTTTTTTATTATAAATATTTTTTCTCCACTGTACTAATGACGATAGCTGACGCTGATTATTACTTTATTTCAATCGAAGTTGGTGCATACGGTTCGTCAAGTGATTTAAATGTTTTTAAAATTTCTCAGTTCTCGAATTTACTCAATCGAGGAATGTTGAACATACCTAACCCAAGAAAATTTCTATATGATGAAGAAGGATCACCGATGTCCTTTGTTCTCGTAGGTGATGAGGTTTTCGCATTATCAAGTCATGTTTTAAGATCGTATCCCAATAAAAATTTACTGATTTAGAAACGCATCTTTAATTACAGATTGACAAGAGCATGAAGGACGATAGAATGTACTTTTGGAATTATGGATAACAAATGGAGAATATTCCATAGACCGATTGATGTAAATTCTGAATTTTGTGACAGTATTGTGAAAGCCTGTTGGCTCCTACACAATTACGTGCCCTTTAGAAAATGTAGAGCCGGCTGGAACGAGGGGTATGGCTATCCGGGATTATTTTGCTAAATATTTCACCTCCGATCATGCATCAATTCCTTGGCTATATGACATAATTTAAATTATGTTCTTGAAAATATTATGTGGTACAATGTGCGAAGAAAATGTTAAATCGAATGAACAATATATATTGATCCTAAAATATTCAATTACTTTTCAAAGAAATCTTCCATTTACATTAACCACTTATGTAATATTCTGTATTATATTTTCTTTTATGTACTCCCTTTTATGCCCATGTTGATAAAGTTTACAATAAATAAATTTGTCTTTTTCCAATAAAATACAATTCATTCCTTAAGACTGTTCTATTTTTCCTTTTCACATACAGAAAGGCACGGCTGCATCGTTATAAAAATAAAAAATACGCGAAACGAATTTCCTTTGCTATTTTATATATTTCAATTTTCATTATTTCCCCTGCACTAGCCACAACCTAAAATAATTTTATATCATAACGTTTAAAAGTGCAATAAAGACAACTAATCTCATGGAATCAAACCAAACAGATAATAAAACACAACTAATTTAAAGGAAAGGGCAATAAAGACTTTCAAGCCCTATATATCATGATGAAAACATGATATAAGTCCGGAAAGTAAAAAGATGAATAAAAAAATATTTTATATAGCTTACCTTTTTCTTTTTTTTCGGAAACAGTGAGCTTATACCAAACTGTTCGCATATTTCTGTCCATAATTTTTCTTTGATATTTTTATCGGAATACCCTTTAATTTGAAATTATTAATAGCAGGTCGTTTTTCTATTTCACTAATAAATAGCTCTATAACAATTGGCATTATGAGAAATTTTAAAAAAGAAACCTAAACAAAATTCACAGATAAAAAATGTGCGGATTTCCACCGGCGCGCCGCGGCGTGCACACGTTTTGCACATTTTGCTTTTTTCCACCCAAAATCACTAAAATGTGAGGATTTCCACTAGTGTACATAAAAAAGTAAAACAAGAATATAACTCGTAAAACGATTTTCAAATATGCTGAAAAGAAGAATATAAAAATTTGTTGTTTAATATTACAGTAATATTTTTATATGGAGCAATAGCGAAAATTGCATGTAAATTTACGTATTCGATTGCAGCGCTCACACGAATCTTTCCCAATAAGCGCGAAATGCATACTTGCCAACTTTTACGTTTTACACGTAAAATTTACGCTTTTACGCTTTATATAAAGGATTTTATGTTTTTCCATAATTTCCCAGTTGGTGACATGTTGAACTCTCCTACACGAGTAGGCGACGGAAGACATTATTACGGAAATTAAATTATTAAAGTAGGACTTTTTTTCCATCATGAAGGGCGTGGCCTTCGAGATATTAGGTCTCTGCATCACGTATCATTTCAATGTGTCAGGGAAATGGGGTCATCAACTTTTTAACGCTGGAGGGGGTCATCAGGGAAATCCAATGGAGAATTCAAGGTAAAATTTGGATGGATGGATTTTCAGCCCGCATCTCCCCTTTTATCCAGGAGACTAGCTGTTTGGGATGAAAGGGTGATGGTGAAATAGACAAACAAACGTCCATGCCCTCGGTGGGATTCGAACCCGCGACTCGTTGGTTACGAGAGCGGCAAGACCTGCACTTCAACGCTCTCGGCCACCGAGCCGGCTATGGTAAAATTTTAAGTTGGATAAAGTAGATGAGCACGAGAGCATCATGTAGTTCTTTATCCCTGAAGAGCACCAAACTAGTCATAGAGATAAACAACTAGTGGTCAAAACTTGAAAATGCGTAGACACGTGATTTCAAGCCCCATGCGAAGGCCTAGTATCTCGAAGGCCATGATAAAGAACGCGAAATACTTAAGTTTTAGCCTTGAGTGAAATTGTTGATAAAATAAAATATTTCAGACTTTCAGAGAGAATTATTAAAAACAATTTCTGTTCATATCTTCATCACGGAAGGGTGAAAAATTTGCTTTCTATAAAGTGTGCAAATGTGACTTCAACATATCACATGGTGGGAAAATGCGATTACGAACCATGCCATAGGCCTAATTATACGATTATATAAATTTGCATAGGCTTTTATATGATTATAAAATCCTATAACGTGAAGGATTTTACTCTTTTTATTTTCTGAAAGTTGGCACGTTTGGAAATGAGAAATGATATCCTCGCACGTCTAAATATTTTAAACAACTGGGCCTATGTTCTTTCCACCACTAGATCAAAGTTACCATAAACTCGGGAGAGAAAAATTTGGATGTCTATGTCATTTTTTAACAATAGGCCTAACATTAATTAGCCATTTTTAACAATAGGCCTAACATTAATTAACCATTTTTACCTATAGGCCTAACATTAACTAGCCATTTTTAACTATAGGCCTAACATTAACTAGCCATTTTTAACTATAGGCCTAATATTAATTAGCCATTTTTAACAACAGGCCTAATATTAATTAGCCATTTTTAACAACAGGCCTAACATTATTTAGTTATTTTAACTATAGGCCTAACATTAATTAGCCATTTTTAACAATCGCCCTAACATTAATTAGCCATTTTTAACAATCGCCCTAACATTAATTAACACATTTAACAATAGGCCTAACAGCACTGAATCTTAAAACGAAATGAGCACGTCCATCGACAAAGCTTCATAACGGGCACACACTCCAAGCTGCCATCAACAATGCTTAAATAATAAACAAAAAATAACACTTTTTTCACTTATGACTCGTCAGTAGGATTCGATTGATATATTACATGCCTTATATTGCCAATAAAAAAATTTAATAGGGGGGGTTTGGGTCTCAATAGTCACGTGACTCTTAGACCGATTTCAATCACAAACTAATCAGGTGAGCTGAGGAAGTGTCTCTATTGAAGAGCGAAAGCAGAATTTG
Organism: Rhysida immarginata; assembly: GCA_023313115.1. Taxonomy (NCBI): domain Eukaryota; kingdom Metazoa; phylum Arthropoda; class Chilopoda; order Scolopendromorpha; family Scolopendridae; genus Rhysida; species Rhysida immarginata. Next base: position 542,962 of record JAHWFO010062773.1, read on the forward strand.
AAAAAGTTAAAGCGTTCTCGAGTAATCGTCGGACATACAGACGGACAGACCAATATAATAAGAATATAACTCGTAAAACGATTTTCAAATATGCTGAAAAGAAGAATATAAAAATTTGTTGTTTAATATTACTGTAATATTTTTATATACAGCAATGGCGAAAACTGCATGTAAATTTACGTATTCGATTGCAGCGCTCACACGAATCTTTCCAAACGCGCGCGAAATGAGAATGAATTCCTCGCACGTCTAAAGGTTTTAAACTACTGGGTCTATGTTCTTTGCACTGCTAGATCAAAGTTATCATAAACGTCAAGAGAGAAAAACCATTGTTTCAAAGCATTGCCGGGTAAAATCTTTTAAGCATTCCAAGGAGGTTTAGCTCTGACGCAGATGTAATTTTAATATTTGGTTTAAATAAACAGTGGAAATACCTTTGATTCTATATGCATTCACGTCATTTTAAAATATAGGCCTAACTTCAATTAGCCATTTTAACAATAAGCCTAATATTAATTAGCCATTTTTAACAATAGGCCTAACATTAATTAGCTAATTTTCACAAGAGGCCTAACATTATTTAGTCATTTTAACTGTAGGCCTAACATAAATTAGCCATTTTTAACAATAGGCCTAAGATTAATTAGCCAATTTGAACTATAGGCCTAACATTATTTAGTCATTTTTTACAATAGGCCTAACTTTAATTAGCCATTTTTAACTATAAGCCTAACATTAATCAGCCATTTTTAACAACAGGCCTAACGTTATTTAGCCATTTTTAACAATAGGCCTAACATTAATTAGCCATTTTTAACAATAGGCCTAAGATTAATTAGCCATTTTGAACTATAGGCCTAACATTATTTAGTCATTTTTTACAATAGGCCTAACTTTAATTAGCCATTTTTAACTATAAGCTTAACATTAATCAGCCATTTTTAACAACAGGCCTAACATTTTTTAGTCATTTTAACTATAGGCCTAACGTTATTTAGCCATTTTTAACCATCGCCCTAACATTAATTAACACATTTAACAATAGGCCTAACAGCACTGAATTTTAAAATGAAATGAGCACGTGCATCAAGAAAGCTTCATAACGGGCACGTGCTCCAGGCTGCCATCAACAATGCTTAAATGATAAACAAAAAGTAACGCTGTATTCACTTATGACTCGTCGGTAGGATTCGATTGATATATTACATGCCCTAAGTTCATATTCTTAACATTAGTGCACGTGCTTGAAGGGGTCCACGAGAGCTCATCAAAAGTTGATATATCGCTGTTAAGTTCTTCCATTTTCACGTTTTCGTGCAAACGATGGCTGGCCAGGCACATAAAGGTACTGATCATGCTTGTATTCTTATATATAGCTTTAGCTAAAGCTCGTAATAAGGGGTCATTGAAGTACTTTTTGGGGGTCATTTTCTCGGACGTAGCATTTCGAAAATGGAAAAGAATGTCATATTCGTCTTGTGCTCGTCATTCCCGTTCGAATGACATATTACATGCCTTATATTGCCAATAAAAAAATTTAATGGGGGGGTTTGGGTCTCAATAGCCACGTGACTGTTAGACCGATTTCGACGACAAACTAATCAGGTGAGCTCAGGAAGGGTCTCTATCGAACAGCGAAAAAAGAACTTGAAAAAGTTAAAGCATTCTCGAGAAATCGTCGGACATACAGACGGACGGACGGACAGACAGACAGACAGACAGACACACACACAAACAGAGCGAAACCAATATATGCTTTTCAGGAATAATGAATAAAATAAAAAATTCGAAGGAAAATAAAAATAAAACGTGTATATTTTGCCTGAGCTGAAGGAGAAAATCACTACTGAAGTTCAGCAAATCTCACCAGGCATGCTGACAGAGTGTTTCACAACATGCAACTAAGTGCTAACCGATGTCGTGAGGCCGATGGCGGGCATTTCCAGCATCTGTTTTCATTAAATACCATTTCCAACCATGCACAGTAACATTTGAATCACCCTGTATTTTCTGCTTTCATTCAATATTTATTTTCACCTTTTCATGTACCCAACCTCTTCGTTTCTTTCGCTGTATTCTTATCCAATCAATGTGCACCTATGTTGTTTATTTTGCTTCTACATTTTCCAGTCATCTTACTTTGTCATGGTACTCAAGCTAAGCTACTCATTGCCGTTGTCCTGCCATTCATTGTATTTTATCCTTTCAAATTACTCCAATGTAACATATGCCTGCAAGTAAGGGCAAGAAGCCTCTAGTTTATATCATCTGGCTTCTTTCTGGCAGTAAAAGCATTGTTTTTTTAAACAAGTACCTCTGTCAATGATTCTCTTCAAAGAAAAAGTAACTATAATCACTAAAATGGAACACACGAGTACCTCTTGGCATGGTTTGAAGTACCACAGTTTGAGAAGCGTTGTCCTAGAGGAAATTATTTTTCTGTCACCAATGATCGGGACAAGGCTCAACTCATCGCCGACTCCCTGGAAAAACAATTTACCAAGCCTTGTAAGGAAAACCTGGATAGTCTCTCAAATGCTCGACTTGTCAACGATGGTTGTATAGTTTGTTGGCTCACTCATAGTGTTCCTAACTTTGAGAAAATTATTAGTATTAACGAAATCTCTGTCATTAAACGTCTTAAAAACCAGGAAAGCAGCAGGCGTTGAATCCATCACAAACAGTACTCTCAAGAATTTGTCTCCTAATGTTGTCACGACCAGGATCATGAAGGATTGTTGGAGACATGGATACTTCCCTGACAAGTGGAAGGAGTCCGTCATCATTGCCATTACCAAAGCCTGGTCAGGCCATAAGCTTACTACCTGCATTGTCAAAACTCTTTGAACGTGTCGGTCTAAGGAGGATTAACGCTTTTTGTGTGCCCAACAGTCTTATTCGTGAGAAGCAATTCGGTTTTCGCCCAGGTCACTCCTGCCAACTACAGACTCGGAGGCTTGTTGCTGATCTAAACATTTCTCTTAATTGCTCTAAGTATCGTGGTATTATCTTTTTGGCTGTCCGAAAAGCTTTTGATTATGTCTGGCATAATGGTCTCATACAAGATAATTGCTTGTGCTTTTCCTGACGATCTGATTGCTTTGATTAGTTCCTTTCTGTCGAACGGGATATTTTGTTCCAGGTTGGCTGCTCCATGTGTAACCCTTGTGATGTCAGTGCTGGTGTTCCCTAAGGGTCTGTCCTGGGCCCTGCATTGTTCAACTTCTTCATTCATGGCTTTTAAACTTTTACAACGTGCAAGCTATATCTGTTTGCTGACGACGCATCCATCATGACTACTGCCCACAATCTCCCTCACGTCATATCTCGGTTAAACCTAAACATCGATTAATACAAGGCTGTGTTCATTACCAAAAGGCTTAACCCCACCCAAAAGATCTCTTAGTAAAGACCTCGAACGGGTGAAAAACTGTAAATTCTTTGGATTGATAGATGGCAAACTAAATTGGGACAACTATCCCTCCCATGCTATCACTACGGCTAAGAAAGCAAAGTTTAGTCTGGTTGCTCTTTTATGGCTTAACAGCGCGCTTGGAGTGGATAGCAAACTTTTGCTATATAAAATGGTGATCGGAAGTACATTTCTATATGGTTTGCCTGCCTGGGCTACAAACTGTAAATCCAGTATGAAGGATTTCCAAACCTTACAAAACGTTACGCCGAGGACAGGAGAGTAGTAACTAATACTTTCAATCCTGACGATTTCGGTATATCTACTATTGGAAACCACGTCCAGGAGTCGCTGAAGAAGCTGCTTCCGAAGATTAAAAACAATCCAACCCTCTGGCTGGATATATTCTGGGTCACCCGCTCACCTTTAGAAGTTTCCTCAGGCATTGCAGGCCTCATTGTATACTTTGACCTCATCCAAAAGCCATCGTTCCAGAATACTGGATCTCCTAGCTCTTCCGTGTCCCTCGTCCATCAACAATCTGTTTTACCGTTCTGATAGGAAAGGACTCCTTTTTATCCTCTGGATGAAAAAACTAGGTCTCATCTGGCTTCTTAGCTAATTCAGTGTACTTCCCGGACAAGTATGGCAGTGAAAGCCATTGCTTCCGGACCACTCGTTTTGTTTTTACCTGCGCTATTCGATTGTCAATAGTGTCTATTTTTGATAAAGCCGGGAATAAATGGCGAAACTAGTCGGAAACTCTATTCTCCCGTTATTGTATTGCAAAGCCTCTACCAGTTTCTTGTTTAATAAACAGTAAAGTCATCATTTGCCTCTTGCAGCTTCTGTATATTACTCTGAGCTTGACTACTTTTTATTTTCTTATTTTCAAATTTATTCTTGTTTTCAAAATATTGTCTGACATCTTTTTTGCTGAATGTGGTGGCTCTGAAAAAAGCCGTTGGTTTCTTTGATAAATTACGAAGATGCAGTGTTTTTTTAAAAAATCTTATAGGCCAGTCATGTTATTTCGCCATGCAGATGCACCTTTTGCACACAATTAGCTCTTGTGTATGTTTGTCAGTGTTTTTGCATCTTCGCTGTACATGTTGCTTCCTACTCACCGCAGAGAAGTCAGCTGTTGTACATATTGCCTCCATTCGCCGCTGACGACATTGTGGTGTAAATCTTCTGTGTCCATGTACCCGAGTAGGCAATAAGTGGTTACCTCGATAATTAAAAAATTATGCAACACGCATGCTGCCAACTCAACTACTTTCACAGATTCATCAAATAATACCTGATTTTGGAGAACCAGCTCCAGTTGCCTTTCGATATTTCTAATTAATTTGATGGATGTCAAAAAATATTCTGAATCTGGCAGACGATATATCGAATGCGTTTTCTACTATACGCCTCGCCTTAACAGCCCATAATTGTACTCTCTTGTTCAGTGTTTGTAAAAGAATCGCCGATCGCCGAGGATATGGCTGCAGCAGGTTGTGCCGGAGCGGGAAAGTCCATAACCTATAAAAAATAAGGAAATGTGATATTGGAGTTTGGAAGCTTCTCGCAATGGGATATGTTCAGTTTATCTTCAAAATTTCTTAAAAATTCCACAGTCTGCTTCAGAGCCTTAATTGACATAATCAATGCAGATAAATAGATACTGCACATCAGCAGTTGCCAATATCAATCGCTCCTTTATAATTAAAATAGTGTCTGCCTGATTCTTGGAGCATTCTCTTTTGATATGTTTCCCATCAATGCTGCCACAACATTTGGGCAATTGCTACTCTGTTCAATTCAAGGGCAAGTTGTTTCCATCTATCTTCAGTGAGTGGAAAATGCATGCACTTCGTTGGTCAGATGTTTCGATATAGCTGCGCAAGTCTCTGGGATTAGCTTTGATAGAGCAGATCTTCCAATTCTGAATGAGTAGCTGTGGCTCGTGAATGTCTCCCCCGTAGCCAATAATCTAAAAGTATTAAAATGGATATTTTTATTGCATATACACAGCAATAAAAATGTCAAAATAGTTAGTTACCTTAAATTCACTGCAAGTCGCTCAGCTGGTTTCACTTCATTCCGCCATGGGGTACTCGTTTTTTCAATGGATGGTCCAATAGCGATCATCTCTAGTTATGTATTTGCTAAGTATTTAATTAATAATAGTATACTAAAACAAACACAGAAAGTAAAACTTCTGTTCGTTGCTCAGCAATTTATGAAGCAGGTTTTTGCACATAACGAAATTCTCTTCTACAAAATAAGGGTCGCACCCAGAAACGCCTCTTATTATTATTATTACTTGGGTTTTTTGTATAAGCGGCAACCACAGCTAAGTAATTAAGTGCGACCATTGCATCTGCACTTGGTCTTCCATTTAAAAGAAATACGAGCTGACGATTGATAGGGATGAACGAGGTGTGTAGTGCACTAGTTTTATGCTGGTTGGTTGGAATTATGGGCGCGTCAACAACAGTGTTCATTTGCGCCAAATCAGAAATGGTCTGGCTTAGCGTCTCGGATGGTTCCTCAGGCACTCCAAAAATGCGCACGTTGGACCGCCGAGAATGCTTCTCCAGGTTGTCCACTTGTTTAAGTACATTGTCTAATCGGGATACTTCATCGTAGAATACGCTGTTTTCCACCTGATCCAATTTATTACGGAGTGTCGTATATTGCTGATCAAGAAGATTTAGTTTAGTCGAGATTAATTCCAATTGTTCCAGAAGGGGATTTAATTTTAATGAAATTTCAGAGAATTTAGAATCCATTTTCTCGAGAATTTTGGTTGTAATGATAGTTACTATTGAGTCTACTGAATCTGAGTCGTTAAAAAAGGCCAAGATGGATTTCTCGACCAAGGATAACAGCGAATAATCGGCTGGAGGTTTAGCAGGCGAATCGGTGGAAGGTAAACGAAGGGAACTAGGCTTGGCGCTAGCCAAATTCCTAGAGCCGTCTCGAGGTATTATTAAGTTCAGATAAAAGAAATCGATTGAGCATTCGAACGATAGGAAAAAAACGAGTTGCTTACTGATGGCAAAAAGCATCAAGTCACCGCTGAAGCAACAATGGTCTGATCCACACAGGCAAAAAAAATGAAGATATCCGCACAGGCAAAAATGAAGATGTTATCCAAATTAAATAGCTCTATCTATTGAAGTGGTAGAGAATCATTTTCACCAAGAAGTACCTAGTGTTTCTATGATTATTTCTAATGTTCAAAACATAAAATATACTGTTCTTGCTCTCCACGTAGTAATGTATTAGAGAGAGCTCATAACTCCATGTCTGCACACATCGCCATCTTGCAAAAAAAAATCATGCACAATGCGAAAGCATCATCTTTTCTACACGAGATACAGCTGTCACTTCTCGACATAGTCTCCCTTTATCTCCATGCAAACGCGCCTACTATGCACAAGTTGCCGCATGCCATCGGCGAAGAAGTCTTTAGACTGTTCGCGGAGCAACTTTGGAACTGCTGCCTTGATCTCCGCATCCCCATTGAATTTCTGCCCCTTGAGATTCTCCTTCAGCATGGGAAACAGGAAAAAGTCGCAGGGGTAGGACGATGGTGAACCGGAGCTGCTGAAGGGCGTCCTTGGTTTCGGGACTCGTGTGGGCCTGGCATTGTCATGTTGCAGAATGACTTCTACCCCTGGCCGAGCACGGGTCGGCCGCGCCCTCAGTTCTTGCAGACCTGGCCGAGCTGATCGTGGGCCCATGCTCAAGGAACTCGATGTGCACCACCCCGTTCCAGTCCCAAAAAGACATTCGTGAATTAAGCCCACCCAGCCGTAGCCATAGGGCAAGAGAAGTCTACTACCCAACCCCCACCCACCTGGGGCATGACAGATACCCAGGGAAATAAACGCCCCCTATTTTTTTTTTTTTTTACCAAATATAGCAAATAACCAAATAAAAACCAAAATAAAATAAATAACATAATGATACAATTAGCCAAATAACTAGGATTACCAAAATAGCTCATATAGAAGGTAAACAAATGGAGGAGATTGAATAAGCTTAGAAAAGCTAACAGAACCCCAGATTTTTTTTAAATAATAGTAATAGATAATATAATAAGTATTGGAGTAGAAGCAAAAAGAATAGGGGGAGGGAGAATAATTAAATAATAATAAAAAATTCAAGCAAACGGATCCTACAAGAAATTCAGGGGGGAGGAACCCTCTAAGTAACTATTAATGAACTACTACGTACAAGTAAGCTTAGAAATAGCCAATGGGAGGAGATTAAATAAGCTTAAAAAAAGCTACCAAATAACTAGGATTACCAAAATTGCCAATATAGAAGGTAAACAAGTGTAAGGAGATTAAATAAGCTTAGAAAAAGCTAACAGAACCCCAGATATTTTTAATAGTAATAGATAATACAAATAAGTAGTGGAATAGTAGCTATAAGAATAGGGGCGGGGGGGGGGGTAAATGATTAAAATAAAACAAGACTATTTAGAAAATTCTAGCAAACGGATTCTACAAGGAATCCAGGGGAGGGAGGAACCTTCTAAACAACTATTTGATGAATTATAATGATGTTCTCCTTACAAATAATAGACTGGAAGAAGCATAAAGTTAATTGTTAAGGGTAGAGGTGTGTGTGCACGCAGGTTATTGTTGATGGTCTCAAGATGCCTTGATACTTTCTGAAAGAAGGCATTGAAGAAGGGACGACAAGCTTCCTTTGCGAAGTAAGTCTCCATTGTACATGGCCAATGGTAGCCATTAGTGGCAAGCTTCTCCATTAGGATGGCTCTTTGTTGGTTAACTGTTTCCATGCAGCAAGTGTATAGAATATGGCTAGGTGATTGTGGGTCGCCGCCACATGGGCAATCTGCTGGGTGGTTACGCAGATGAAAGGGACCATGTCCTGTTGTAAACCAGATGGCCTCCTTGGGTGCCATTCCTGTGCTTTGAATCATGTATGTGCACCAGCCCGATTGGCTGACTGCCCTGTAGCTGAGCCATGACTCCTGCCAGTGCTCGTAAATGCTTTTTCTGATGCTTCTACGGAGGTGGGCAAGAGGAATTTTAATACCTCTCTCCAGTTGGGTCGTTTGAGCTTTGGAGCTCACCTTAGCTAGGGCGTCGGCAACCTCATTGCCAGCAATGCCAATATGTCCCTTAACCCAAACACATTTGATGTGGATCCCTCCAGCAGAGTCTCTCTGTAAGGCCTCTCTAGCTCTCGTGGCTAAGGCAGTGGCCGGATGGGGGCCCAGGATTGCCTAGAGTGCAGCCAGGGAGTCTGAGGCGATCCAAGTGTTGGGTGCAGGGATGCTGATGGAGAGCTGCCACTCAATTATGGCTAGTAATTCTGCCTGGAAGACTGTGCAGTATCCAGGCAGATGATACCCCTTTTCGTGTATCGTTAGTTCATTGTGATGGGCAATGAAGGCCGCTCCTATGTTGTTGTCCTCCTTAGATCCGTTTGTAAAGAGGAGCAGATCGGAGGGGCCCATTGCGACCTCATCCCAGCGATGGAGAGGAATGGTTGCTCGTAGGGGGGAGGAAGGCGATCTGTGATTGGTATTACGGTATCCAGGCTGGAGGGAATATCCGTACGTCTCTGAAATACCTGTGTCTTGTATCGGGCCTGCACCTCGGGTGGTGTGTAGCCCCTCAGAGCAAACAGGGCTTCGTCGGGAGTGGGCGATAGGCAACAGTGTAGGCCAGAAGGAAAGGACGTACTGCAGCTCTGAGTCTTTTCTAAAGTCTGGAGTCACCGGCTTTGTGCCCCCAGATCTCAGCCCCAAAGAGCAGCATTCGGGTGATTCTTGTTGTTAGGATTTTCCAATCTGGTTTGTTTGGCGGCTCCCCACTCCCTGCCCATGATGGACCACAACCTGCTGGCGATAGTGGCAGTGTGAGCACTGGCCTTGTGCACGTGGGTGATCCACTGCCACTTTGTATCCATATGCAGGCCCAGGTGCTTAGCACTTAAAGAGCATCTCGCTCTATGGCCATGGTGTGTATATAGTAGGGCCTGTGTTTTTTCTTTGTTGTACCTTAGCCCATTTTCCATTGCCCAGGAAGTGCAGAAGGTCCAGGTCTTCCGCCAACCTTCCTCCAGTGCACTGGCCGAACGACCAGTGATGAGAATCGCCTGATCGTTGGCATATGCCTGCGAGGAGGTACTGGAAATGGTGTTGCTGCCGCGCAGCCAGTCCTCCATGATCCAGGCTGCTGCCCCTGGTCATGGTGCCCTCAATGCCTTCACTAGTCAGGCTGTGGGGGCCAAGAAAATGCACGATTGGGTTAAACAGATGACTGGGGCAACCGGTATTTTCTAGACATTTGAGAATGACTCCATAGCTAGGCGAGTTGAATGCATTTTTTAGATCTAGTAGCATGACTAGCCCTTTAAGGAGCAAACTACTATCTAAGCAAAGAAAAATTTTTTGGTTATAATATGCTTAATTTTGAGGCTTCCAATTACTAAAAATGTAAAAAAAAAATTTTTTATCATTAATTATTATAATGTTAAAATGTATCTTGTAGGATACATTGCCAACTTAAGTGTAGGAACGGAACGTAAAGACAAGTTAATGCTATAATTGATACAGCATAAAATAACAAATAATCATAAACAAAGATGATGGAAATGAACTTATATTTTCATTTTTCTACATTTGAAAGAATTTATGACTTTTTCACATGAAAATCAATAAAACAGTTGCGGTTCTGAGTGAAACATAACCTCACTTCACATTTTTCACAGAATACTGCTGTCTGTCCATTTGGACAATTTCTGCATCTCCCCTTTTTTCCCCATACTGGGAAGTGATTGTTCCCGTCAAGTCTACTATCGTCCTGAGGTCTTGGTATTGTTGGATGTTGGATTCGTGTTTTTGGTGGTGGTGCTTCAGTGGATGAGGGGCGGCCACGCTTTCTCGTAACACTTATCAGTGCACTTGCAATTTTTATTCTGAAGTCTTTTAGGACATCGTATTTTCTGATTCCTAACAATAATAATTCTCGGCGGTACAACAACCATGCATTGTCCACACATACGTCCAAAAATTGACAAAAGATGCGTATGTACCAGCGCCTGGTCTTCATGTCAGTACGATAGATGGCTATGAGCATATCTGAGAGGTCAACTCCTCCCATATGACTATTGTACTGTTTGACAATGGCAGGGCATGGAACTTCTACTTTTTCCTTAGCTTCCTTGTTGTAGCATTTGCATGTTCCAATGGGAGTGTCTGCTACAAATGAACTGCCCAACAAAATTGATTTGGAGTCCATCCACTTTACAATGGCAACTTTGGCATTGTTGTCAACGTAAACATCATGAGCTCCACGTCCACATTTCTTAAGATCTTTGTCACTCATTAGTGGACGTCTTCGTAATCGATTTGCTCGCAGTGTTCCTAAACTCTTTACATTCATTTCATTTCTCAAGTAAGAAATGAGATCTGGACTACAAAAAAATTATCAAAATACACTGCAGATTTTTCAGGATTTGGCAATGTTTGGATGAGGGCAACAACTACTTTTGCTCCAAGACTCATGTCATTCACTTTTTCTGGAAATGTGTAGTTATTGAATGTACACTCTCCTGTGTACATGAGATAGTCATAAACCATGCCCGAAACTCCACTCCTAACAAATAATTTGAAACCCCATTTTTTTGGTTTTTTAGGGAGATACTGCCGCAGCGATCCACTTCTTGTTCCTTTATAAGGAATCATCATTTCATCTATTGAGCACCTATGTTCGCATTCCACAGACAGGCAGTTTTGTCTAATTTTTTCCATTAGTGGTCGAACTTTTGCTAAGCGATCATTAGGTAGTTCCAGATTGTTCTGAAAGTGTAGATAGCGTCTCAGCTTTGTATATCGTTTTAGTGGCAGGATGTCAGCAACTTTGTCGTATCGCATGAAATTGTTCCAATAATCTTTGTAAGATGGCATTACACAAACACTCATATACAGATGAATTGCGACAAATGCTTTTATCTCTTCTCGCGTTGTGTTTAGAATCATACCTTTTTGCTGTGTGTAGTATAAATTAGTCTCATGAACAATCAAATCAACTAAACTGTCATCAAAAAATTTGGTGAAATATTGCAACGGCTATATTCTCTGGTTCTGTGAAGTTATAATCATCTGGATTTCCAATGTGTTCAAATGGTTCTTTCTTCCACTTGTAAGTTTTTTTTGGCAGGCGTTTTTGTGTTTTTTTCTTCCTGGTACGTGAAGCAAGTTCAGCCAAACTAATTTCATCTTCACTACTGCTTGATGTGGGAACTTCGACTAGCATGTCATCTAGTTCATCATCAGATACCCTGAACTCTTCCGACATCTCGTCATCCGAACTACTCTCATCAGCAGAAACAGGTTCAGCAGGAGGCAATATAGTTGTGAATTTTCGACGAGACTTATAAAAGCTTCCAGTGCTGAATCCCTATAAATTACAGAATAAAAATTCATCAGCCATATGTAGGATGCATGTGGTTCCTTCATGCAGCAATACGCCCCACAAAGAGGCAACGTGGCTTTCAAGATACGTTCAGAGAAATGATATCAGCCATCGAAAACAAAACGTTCATTTGAAAAATTTAAACTTGTATATTATTCTGAGAATGTTACTGAATTAGATAAACTTGTTATAAATAACCTAATATGTTCATGTATTATTTTAAAGGCGACTAACCTGAGCACTTGTCGAAGCACCATGCTGATCCGCCATTTTTTTGCAATCTGAAATTTTCAAACAGAAAATTTGGCCTATTCTACTTCACTCCAGATGGCGCCACTTGAACTGTAGAAAGAGCCACTGTATCCTAAAAGATTCATTGCTCTTGCACCCCGAACAGACTTTCCTATCTTAAGAAAAAAATTCTACCAGACTATATATCCTACAGGATACATTTTTCCTTAAAGGGAAAAGGTAACAGAGTTTTAATGGTTTTAATATTTTCTTGATCTTGGCAAAAAAGCAACTAAAAAGTTATAGAGAGCTGAAATTAAATTAATTAAATTGTGGGAAAGGTAACAGAGTCCACCACGGTCTTGAGCTGCAATTATGAAATAGAAAGGTGAAGTGCTTGTGGGAACAATAAGGCAGGTAGAAATATCAAGGCATTTCGAAATTTTATCAGACAACGAACCCTGCATATAATGTTAATGATTTTATGTGCAGGGATAAATTGGAACAGACAGCTAGAAAAGCAAGGAAAAAAATAATAAAATTAAGCTTAAGCAATGGAAGCAAAGAGATCCAATAAGCGATAAAATAAATGTTTGAAAAGTTAAATAAAAAATATTTTGTTACAAAGCGGAGTTGATATTTCATCTAAGAGTTTTCTGTAAAACCTCTGAAATGTGTGTGTGTTCATTTTTTTTTATCTTGGTCCCGGCAAGGAGTAGTCTCTGTCAGAGGCGTATTGGAGATGCGTGAAGATTATTGCTCTGCTATCCAGGAATTTTCAGTATTAACATTGCTAAATTTTGATGCTTTCATATCCCCAATTTTTAGTACATGTATTTTCTCAATGGCATACAGTGGCGCTCAAAAGTATGGCAACATAACGGGGAAATGGATTTGTTGTTAGTTTAACAATACACACATATAGTTGTAAATATAATTGATGCCTATATTGAAGATTTGTGCTTAAACAAACACTATTAATACAACAATAATCTTTTATTGCACTTATTTAATTTATAATGAACAAAAAATGGAACACCCCAACGAAAAAGAGAGCTCAAAAGTATGGAAACAAAAGTAATTTACATCCCAAACACGAATTGCGTTTGATATAATGATAACCAAAGTTTATTACAGTATTAGTACTTTGTACTGTATCCTTTTGCTGCAATGACCGCAGCACATCGACTTTGCGTAGAGTCTACAAGCTTGGTGCAAAGATCTGTAGGAGTGGCCTTCCAGGCACGCTCAATTTCTTCCATTAGTTGATCCAAATTTGAAAATTTTGTTTTTCTTATGCTACGATCAACCTCTTTCCACAAATTTTCAATCGGGTTTAAATCCGGCGATTGAGCTGGCCACTTCATAACTTCGATCTTCTCATCTTTAAACCATTGCTGCAAAAGTTTGGAGCAGTGTTTGGGATCGTTGTCCTGTTGAAATCAAAATTTTAAAGGCATGTTACATTCAGCAAAAGACTTCATGTAAGTATCCAGTATGTCACGATACACAAATCGATCCATAATCCCATTGATTCGAACAATAAAGGCAGTTCCTAAACGGGAAAAACAACCCCAAACCATTACTCCTCCTCCTCCATGTTTCACAGTTGGTATTTGGTAGCGTGAATCAAAACGTTTGCCAGGAGGCCGTCGAACATACATCAGACCATCAGAACTGAGTAATTTGATTCGTGATTCATCACTCCAAAGAATCTTCTGCCATTGAAGAGGAGTCCAAGAAATATGATCCTTCGCAAACTCAAGTCTTGCTTTTCTCTTCTTTGTAGATATAAATGGCTTCTTGACTGCATGTCTTCCATATAAATTAAATTTATTTAAGCGACGTTTTACAGTGCTTGCACTGATGTTAGAGTTCTCAGCTTCGTTTATTTCTTTCGTTATTTCAGTTGCAGGTTTCATTGGGTTGGCAACAGACACTCTTCTAATTTTTCTATCGGTCCTCTCATCAGTGACACGTTTTTTAACTGACTTTGGGGCAACTGCAACAGTTCCTTTATCATTATAACGTTGAATTACGTTAGTGAGAGTTGATCTGTTCACTTTGAATACATTTGCTATGTCAGTTAATTTGTTTCCTTCTTTTGCCATTTTGACCATTCTATTTTTTACATCATCAGTGAGATATTTTGTTTTAGGCATTTTTTCACATTCACTCATGTCATCCCCCAATTGTGATTTGTAACGGTCCAGTTTATGCAAATTATGCAAATTTGTTTCCATGCTTTTGAGCTCCTTTTTCGTTGGGGTGTTCCATTTTTTGTTCATTATAAATTAAATAAGTGCAATAAAAGATTATTGCTGTAATAATAGTGTTTGTTTAAGCACAAAGCTTCATTATAGGCCTCAATTATACACTAACTTCCAAAAGTTAAGCACGGAGAGGTAAAATGCCAAAAAATGGACAAGCACTGCTTTGATTGACATGAAAGTAAGTATCTCTATGTCTATTCATGAAACAAAACAAAGAATTACATACGGAGATTAAAAAAAATATTGAATTTACATAAATTATAAGATGATGACATATTTGCGTCATTAACGAAATGATGTTTAAATGCAAAACAAACAACAAAAAAGACATTAATAGGGTATGTGAGCACCCCTCAACGTTATACAAAGTGTACAGCGTGTGATCATGCTTGTTACGAGGTGATCAACCACCGCAGAGTCCAGTAATAGCCATTCCTCCTGTAGGGCAGTTTCCAAATCGTTAAGAGTGGCTGGAGGTGAGAAACGTCTACATACAGCACGGCCGAGGGCATCCCAAAGATTTTCAATGGGATTAAGGTCCGGCGAGTAAGCCGGCCACTCCATACGCGCAATCCCCTCACTCTCCAGAAAGTCGTCAACGATGGCAGCTCTATGGGGACGGGCATTATCGTCCATTAAAACGAAAGAAGGACCAACTGCTCCAGCGTACAGTTTCACAGTGGGGTCTAGGACTTCATCTCGGTACTGTGCAGCCGTCACAGAACCTCGCCTGTAGATGTGCAGGTCGGTGCGATATCCCAATGCAATCCCTGCCCAGACCATGATGCTTCCACCGCGGAATGCGTGATGTTTGATGATGTTCTCGGGCCGATTGCGTGTGCCTTGTTCCCTCCAGACCCTTACACGCTTATCATCGGGTTGTGGGGCCAATCTGGACTCATCTGTGAACATAACGTTGCCCCAATCCGACACAGTCCAATTCACATGCTGGCGGCACCACTGTAATCGTGCCTGTCTGGATTGGACGGATAAAGGAACACAAACGCGTGGTACCCGGGCGTACAGACCATTCATGTGTAGCCTTCGACGAACAGTAGTGGCAGATATCGTCTTACCAATGGCCGCTGCAAGCATAGATGTCACCTGTGTGGAGGTCGATCTTCGATTCCGCTTGACTACAACAGCAATATAGCGATCTTCCGAGGGGGTCGTAACCCTTTGACGACCGGCTACAGGTCTTCGGACAACTATTTGGCTGGTTTGGAATTGTTTCCATAATCGTGAAATGACGGAATGATGAACGCCGAAGAAACGAGCAGCATCTGTGATAGACTGTCCTGCTTCAATGCGTCCAACAGCCCGCCAGCGTTCAGAATCTTCCATTCGTCTTCTGGAAGCCATAGAAACACGTCTAGCTTGAAAACAAATCTTACGAATGTTCTAAACACCTTTTACCAGCACTTATATGCAACTCCTATAACCCTTCACAATGTCGGCTTCTTATATGACTGCCTGTTTTGCATATTTCTCGACGCGAAATCGTGATTGGCTGTCACCTAACATATTTGCATACTTCCTTCTACATTTGGAGCAAATTTTAGCATCTTTAATTCAGATTGGCTTACGGAAGTTAACATTTTTTCCCCGTGCTTAACTTTTGGAAGTGAGTGTATTTACAACTATATGTGTGTTTTGTTAAACTAACAACGAATCCATTTCCCCGTTATGTTGCCATACTTTTGAGCGCCACTGTAAGTTAAATTTACAAATGTAAAACAACTGATATTTAAAAACCTCCTAAGATGGTTTCTTTTCAATAAATAACAAGCATAGCTTAATTGGGTTTATTTGAGGAAAACAAACAAATTGTCATCTCTTACACAGGAAAATGGGTTCCCTACAGGGTAGTGTTCTGAGCCCGTTTCTTTTCCTCATTGCTATTAATGAAGCTGTGCCCAGCTTCCCTCCACTGTGAACTATCCGTGTTCGACGATGACATCACTATTTACTGTAGAGGGACCTGAATGTTTTTTTTGTTTTTTTGAGCGTCAACTGCAACTAGTCATTAACAAACTTGTTATCTAGAGCAACGAAGTGGTCTTTGAATTTTCACTCCAAAAAACAAGATCTGCCCACTTTGCTTTGAGAGGTTAAGTGCGATGCGAAATGAGTCGGCAAAAGAAAGAAAAAGAGCTGGGCTGCACCAAAACAGACCATAAAAATGGCTTCCTCGCCCCAGAAAACCTAGTGACACCCGTAGAAAGCAACAGAAAAGGCCCAAGAGCCCTGGAATACCAATTAGTGGATGATGCTTGGTGGCCATCAGATGGCGCCACCGTCGGTGAGAGGATAGTAGCCAGCCAACGACAAAACTGACCAAAGAAACGGGTTCCTCACCCCAGAAAACCTAGGGATACCCCTAGAAAGCAACAGGAAAGGCCCAAGGGCTCTGTAACACCGACTAAAGCAAAGTACTAGGTGGCCGCTAGATGGCGCTACTAATGGTACGAGCTCAATTTTATTGGCTCGACTAGGAATATACTTTCCTAGCGCCCAGTGAGATTCATGCAATGATTTGAACAATTAAAACTACTGGATCATCCGCGCTGTGGCTGGATGACGCGATAGGCGAGTAACATAATCGATAAGTACTAGACAGAGATAAGCGATCAACTGTAGGGAGTAGTAGAGAGTGGAGCGTGTTACTCAACGTAAGGATACGGGCGCTTGTTACCCAGTATTTCGGTTTTTATTGTACATTTTGTAAACATTCAAAGAAATTTTTTTACAGGAAATCATAATTGGTGTCCCGTCTTTAGGTCCAGATAATGACTCAAGGGGAGCAGATTGGGGGGAAATAAATATTGATTATTTGGTTTTAATGTCCCCTAATTCAGAATAAAAACATTTCGTGTCCATGGGGGTGAAGGGGTAAATTGTGAAAATTTTAATTTTGTAGGGGTAGGGGTTAGATCCCATGTGTTATTTAGAAAGTTGTAGAGCATCATGTAAAATGTGGGTTTAGCAAAATACCCGGTGAAAAAAGCTCATCCCCTGCCCTTTATCGAGTGGGTAAAGTGAAAGGTATGGCTAGCTAATGTAGACAAAAACAGAAAAACTCATTAGAACTTTATTACTTATTAGAAAACAGTACATTTGAAAATGAATGAGAATGAATGAGTCGTTACCCTGAAAAGCTAATGGTCTTGACCCCACTCCAAATGTAGGCCCTACTGTTTTCTAATAAGCATGGATTTTGTCCATATCGGCTAGCCATAGTTTTCACTTTACCCACTCGATAAAGGGGGCAGGGCATGAGATTTTTTCACCGGGTTTTTTGCTACACCCACATTTTACAACTTTCTAAATAACATATGGGGTCTAACCCGTACCCCTACGAAATTAAAATTTTCAAAATTCACCCCTTCACCCCCAGGGACGCGAAATGTTTTTATTCTGAATTAGGGGACATTAAAACCAAATAATCAATATTCATTTCCCCCCCACCTGTTCACCTTGAGCCGTTATTTGGACCTAAAGACTGGACACCAATTATGAAACACCCTGTATATTCGGTAGTCTTGTTGTTTTCACCTCTGTAGTTATTTTGTGGCCGTGATGATGGCGATATTACCGAAACCACCTTGCAATATTTGGATTTTGTTTTAATTAGTTAGTACCTTGCAATATTCACCATTATGCAGATATGTAAGAATGTTAATGTTGTAACAATAAACACTGTTGATACCAATGATTATTTACTTTTCATTATTTTTACCTCTAGTCTACATCCTCTATTTTTCATTATATATTATTACACTTTTACTTAATTTCACATGTTTATTAGTGTGGGTCAAATATTGCAATCAATTTTTCACCCACTTCCCGTTGTTCAAACGACTCCAAATTTGGCACTCTGATTCATTTCCGGTGACACTACAATTCAGCATAAAAATATTCAAATTAGAATTCCTAAACAGGATTAAAAGTGATTTTTGTTTAATTAAAATCCCAGGCAATGGTCACTTCTTTCACTACGTTGTATCAATAGGAGTAGCATTTACTATTTTAGCTGGAATTATTCATTGATTCCCGTTATGTTTAGGTATCACAATAAATAAAAAAATATTAAAAAATCAATTTTTAATAATTTATTACCTTACATAAGTTTACAAGTAAAGCTTCTTAATCTACAATAACTGCTGAAAATGACTACCACCAGCTAGGATGCATGTATCCAGTCTACTCCTCATTGCCTGTCGAACTCTTTCATGTTCAGATCTCCACGGCTTTCTTGGTTTTGTAGGTATGTAAAGGCATGTTTATCGGCCTCGGTGGCTCAGCAGTTACGTGATCGCCTTTGATGCCCGAGTACGCGGGTTCGATCCCGGCCGAGGACGACGAGGATTTTTCAGGGGGAAATCCTGAGATCACGCACTTCCTTCGGAAGGGAAGTAAAGCCGTTGGTCCCGTGTAGTCGTTTGCCGGCTGCACGTTAAAGAACCCTTGCGAGGCAAAATTTGCGGCCCCTATAATGCCGTCCTGAAATGACCATAGCAGTTGAAAAGGACGTTAATACCAAACCAAACCAAAAGCATGTTTTTTTTTTAAAAAGAATAAAATAAAAAAATATAAAAATTTTTTTTTAAGTATTTTAAGCACACATTTAAAACGTGCATGAAAAAAGTCGAAAATAATTTTTGGTGTCGCATTTAAATCGGAATTCATAAAATTAAATAAAAAGGTAAAGTTTATTCTATTGTGTAATATTTTCAATTTAAAATTTACATTAAACGCGCACCAAACCTTTAGCTTTTTTTTAATTTTATGAATTTCTATTTAAATGAGAGGCACCAAAAATTATCTTTTACTTTTTATACCCACTTTTTACAGTAAAAGTATGTGCTTAAAACTTTTATTTTAATTTTTAATCCAATGAAGTTGTGACTTTGCAAGATGCTTTCTTCGTCAGTAGGCCTGACAAAATACCGCTTCATTCTGCAAAGGTAACTGTGTGGTGCGGGATGACAGCATCATTGATTATAGGGCCATTTTTTTTCGAGGAAGTGGGTCCTGCGGGTCCCGTTACCTGTACAGTCAATGGTCAACGGTATGCGTGTCTTTTACGCAACCAGGTAATTCCAACACTTCAACAGCATGCATGCGTGGATAGAATAATTTTCATGCAAGATGGCGCTCCTCCGCACATTGCAAAGCCAGTGAAGCAACTGCTGAAGACACATTTCGGAGATGATAGAATTATCAGCCGTCATTTTCCGAGAGCCTGGCCTGCAAGATCACCGGACCTCAATCCTTGTGACTTCTGGCTCTGGGGTTACCTTAAAAATCATGTGTTCAGTGGCCCAGTTGCAAATTTAGCGGAATTGAAGGCTCGGATTACGCACCACGTTCACAACGTGACCCCGGAGACACTCCGGTCTGTTGTGGAACATGCTGTTTATCGGTTAAAACTTGTGGAGGAAAATGGTGGACAGTACGAGATATTGAACATGTCTTGAACTCGTATATTGAACATGTCTTGCACAAGTCCCGAGATAATTAATAGGCGTTTCCATTGTTGCTTTTTATGCGGTTTTTGGCCCAAGGACAATTAAAAACCGATTTTTCCCATCCGATGTGGTACGACCTTGCCGTGGTGGATGGGCTTTGCACTAACAGTGCCACAACTGTTAAATGACTTGAAAGTCATGTTTTCCATCATCAAACCCGAAGCAATCATGTTCATTGACCGGTACAGTTGATTTTTTGCTAATACTGTACTGTATAATAAAAAAAAAATCATGTTTAACTTGTTTTAGTGTCAATTGCATTCCTTGACCAACTTTAATGTAAAAACATCATGCCATAAACAACTCATGCCAAAGCCGTCGTATTTCAATTCAAAATGTCACTTCTAGCTGAATCCGCTTCCGTTATGCCGCTTACAGCGCCATCTAGTGATAAATTTTGGAACTATTTTTTTCTTATCCCATATCAAATGCCCCTTCTTCAAGAATGCTCAGTCCAAATTTGAAGTCATTCGGACTCATGGTTGTTTTTTTATAGCATTTTTACAAAGGGACTTTAATTATAATCACCTTGTATTTTCGCTCTTCGAAGGAAAAGGGATTGATGAAACGGATACAATTAGACAGTTTCCTCCTAAATGTGACCCATTCACAACATTGTCGGACGAAGACTTTGTTAAACTATTTCGTTTATCGAAAGAAGCTGCAATAATCGTGTGCAGTCATGTTCGTGGCGATTTGAAGAGGCAGCGAGAGCACACGAAGACGGCATTAACTGTGGAGCAGTAAGTTTTAATCGCGCTGCGATTCTATGCCACAGGTGCCTTTTTAAGCAATATTGGAAACGAATATTTTTATAGATGTGCACGCAGTACAGTAAGTACAGCGATACACAGGGTGTCAAAAGCAATCTGTGTACGGATGCTTCATTACATGCGGTTTCCTCAAACACCCGACGAGAAATCTTTATGTAAGAGAGGCTTTCATGATCTTGGCGGAATGCCGGGTTGTATAGGTAAGTTTTTTAATTTAATTATTAATATAACTTTTCACGTATTATGTCGATAATAAATTTTTCTGCATTTGCAGGAGCGATTGACGGCACATTAATTGCCATCCAAGCACTGGTTGGTGAAGATCCTCGATGGAATGAAGCCAATTATTACTGCCACAAGGGTTATCATGCCATCAACGTTATGATAGTAAGTACATGTATAATAAAATAAAATTTAATAAAGGAATTCCTAATCGTAATAAAATTTTATTATCATCAACATTATTTATTTGTGATCTATTTTCGATTGCATTTTATCGCAATAAACATTTGGGGCATTTAATTCAAAATTAAGCATTTAAGCATCAACCTCTTTGGGGCATTTAATTCAAAATAAAAACAGCTTCCATGAACACTTTTAAAAGGCTTGATTTTTATTAGCAATTGAGAACTGCCGGAGAGAGCATTCAAATAAGTTACCTTTCATTTAAAGTTAAGAGGTTTTTGGTAGTGAAGTAACTATAACTGAAGCCTCTCGGATATCAATTTATGATTCTAATAATCACTTAGTAAATAACATATAATACACAAGAAAACATTACTCTCAATTATATCCACTATTCAATTGAAAATTATTTTTATTTTTTAAAAAAATAAGAATTTGTTTGTTAATAACAATAAACAAAGTTAATGCTTTAATTTTTGGCTCTTATGAATATGGATCACAACATGGAAATGTCCCATTGACTTTACTTACTGTTATTAACAGATAATTTTCAACTGATAACTGAATATAAATTGGGTGTAATGTTTTCTTGTCGATTACATTTTAGTTATTAAGTAATTATTATAATCATAAATTGATATCTGAGAAGCTTCAGTATGATATTCAGTTACCTCAATACTAAAAACTCTTATCATTAAATGAGAGGAAACCTATTTGAATGTTCTTTCAAGCAGTTCCCAATTGCACCATGGAGGAGAATTAGACCTAGCCTGAAAAAAAATATAATATCCCTAAGAAATAGAATCTTCTGATTTTCCTCTTACTATTGAAATAAATTATTTGTCCAGAAAGTAAATGAAAGGTAGTGCAAAATCAATACCATACAATCCCAATTCAAGACTTTCATAATAATGAATTTATTATTCTCGCCTTCAGCTTATAATCATAAAGTTTTTAAATTATTAAATATTTCATTTTATTTAAGTATTCCATACTATTGGAATAGTGCCCCTACCATACAGAATGTGTCATTTTGCCCTTAAATTTACATGTGATAAATCATGGAAATTTATATTTAATTTTATTTCATTGATTTCCTGTCTTACAAACTGCAAGTTTAACTATTTTGGATAGAAGTGCTCTTATATTTTAAAAATTTTTTACTGTATTTTTGTCCTGTTTAGATTTGTAACAATGAAAAGAGGATAATCTATGTTGATGCCACCAGCCCCGGTGCTTGCCATGATTCATTTATTTGGAGCCATTCACTAATAAAGCCCCTTGTAGAAGAAAACTTCACTGGCAGTGAATGGTTACTGGGTAATTACTTCTGTTTCTTAATACTAGAAATGTTCACTTACTGTTTTCTTAGCTCTGAAGTTTAACAATTCATGTCTTGGAATTTTAGGAGACTCTGGTTACCCCTTGGAACCATGGCTATTAACACCAATTTTAAATCCAAATGGGAGAGCAGAGGAGAATTACAACAAGGCTTACATTAAAACCAGAATTGTTGTTGAACAATGCATAGGAATGCTGAAAATGCGCTTTCGCTGTTTGCAGCGTTATCGTACACTGCATATTAGGCCAGATGGAGCCTCCAACATCTTTACTGCCTGTTGCATTCTCCACAACCTCTGTATAACTTGCAACGTAAGGCTTGAAGATAGCAACGATGATGAAACTGATCAGGAGCTCGGTGAAGCAGCCCCAAGTGCTTACATATATGAAACATCAAGTGGAACAATTTTGGCTCAAGGGCAAAGAACCAGGGCCCAATTAATTCAGCAAAGATTTAGATGTATGACGTTTTTTACATTTTAATGATAGTTGATAAGATTTCAAAATAAAATTTGGTTTACATTTTCTAATGTACATAACATTCATATTCAGACTAATAATTTTGAAGAAATATTGTATATGCATAACAGAACAATTACTTATTTTTTTATAAATTTCTTTTCAGAAGGACTAATTCAAGGAACAATGAAATGAAGAAAATAGCTCAAATTAAATAAACAAATCTTTATGTAATTAATAAAAGAATTATAAAAAAAATTGTTAAGTCACCAATTTAATTTAATTATTGATTATCATACCATTCCTTTTCTTATATCATGAAAAAATAAGTTGAACGCGTGTTATAATAGATTAAATGTTGTAAAATAATAAATAAGTTATTGATAAAAACAAAAGTACTGAATTT
Source organism: Rhysida immarginata (assembly GCA_023313115.1). Lineage (NCBI taxonomy): Eukaryota > Metazoa > Arthropoda > Chilopoda > Scolopendromorpha > Scolopendridae > Rhysida > Rhysida immarginata. Next base: position 566,252 of record JAHWFO010062773.1, read on the forward strand.
TTTTAATTGAATATCCAAAAAACATACATATAATTGGAACACTGCTCCTACATTCCATGTGATAGAGTTTGCCTGTCACTTTGCCTTAAGTTTCCATGTGATAAGTAAAATTTTATTTGGGTGAAAGAACCTGATAGTATTTTGAATATAAGTACTTAAGATGCTATGAAAATCTGATTTTAAAATTGCCATTTTCTTGATGTTTTCCTATATGATTTTTTTTTTAATTATGGAAAAAATAAAAATTTCTTTGACTCTGTAAAGTGCCCCAAGTAGTGCTTAGGCTCCTTTGACTTTTTCATGAGTACCTTCTTTGGATTCACTGCATTTACAATGAGAAATGAGCAAACTAAGAAATGAGTAATTATTATAGACAATAAAACACACTGATAATGAATTCTTTAAACAATTTATTTTTAACGTTTTTTTTTTTAAATATTATTTAATTGGAAAAATTTTCTCTTAAGCTCCAAAATTCAAGTCCCTATATAATACAGAAAAGATACTGAATTAAAATAATGAACTACTGCATAAAATTTTCCTTTGTGAATGTGCAATGAAAATGCATACCTTAGTCAAAGTATGTGAAATTTTTTCTAGAATTTCATTTTGTTTTTTCATCTGCTCTACCATTTGTAAGTGAGCTTGTAATACTTGCGTGTTTTGCTCGAGTATATTTTCAGCCACTGACGGTGGTACACGCCTGCGTCTCTTTCGTAGCCCTAGTAAAGAGAAAACGATCAAACTTTTAGAAAAAATATAATATGCATTTATATTTCTTAATTAACAGCGTATACTAACTCGGCGTGTTGTCTGACGTCACTAATATCGCATTTGTGCCAGTAGTGTTAGTACTGATGGGATCTCCGACAGCGGTTGGCAGTTCAGAAAGCTGTAAATATTTTTAATAGAATATGAAAACAAATGATCGCAATCATTTCTTCGATATGGTTCATTAAGGAAAGTATATACGAATTTTTTGAAAGGATGATCAGTTTAATGCATGCCATGGTATAGGATTTATTTTTTCACTTACATTGTCACACAGTAGGACAGGCTCCGGTTCCACATCTGGATTTTGCTCTGGCTCCGGATCCACGAAGGGGAAATCGGGCAGACATAAATCAAAATTTAACTTCAGTAAAAGATTAAGTGCAATTAAATTAATTAACAAACAATCAGTTTATTTCTTATATCTGAAGAAAATTAGAAACTTATAGTGGGTGGGGGCGACGAATTCTCGAAGACCGAAATTTGGGCCGATCCGGTTGCGGGATTCTGAACGATTCCACCCGTCCCATCAACGCTATTCCATCCGACCACCCCCATCACACGAAGGTCAACATCGGAAATATTGACCGTGTTCTTTTCTCTCCTTTCTTTTCCGTTCCTTTTCGGCCTCCTGTTTTTCGTTGAAGTTTATTCACCTCCTTAACCCTATTTTTTACTCTATTCCTCCATTCCTTCCAATATTTTTGCCATTCTTGACCAGTTCGATGAACGCAGCTCTCTGAATTCATTACATTTGCGATGGTATCCCATTTCTTCCGCCTATCCCCTGCTGTTTCTCCCGAAATAAGATTTTTCAAGCAGATTAAGTAATGCTAACTGGTAATCTTTAACAGCCATATTCCGTTTTACGCGCGTAAGATCCACGTGATTGAATTTCGTCATCTTTACATGCTTCTGCGCATTCGCAGTAAAATGTGTAATCGGTCAACTGCTAATAATGGAGTGTCTAATCGGCTTTACGCAGCATGTTTCTACGATCTCCAATCGCATGCAATAGCAGACGTTCTTGGACTTGCGTTGCCAGTATCAAGATTATACCACAATCGCAAGCGCGCTTGCATACCTCACTGCGATCGTTCGATAGTATCATGTCCAAGAACGCGCCCCAGACCCTCGTGAACAGTTCTGGGTTACCCAAATCCAAGCTTTTATTATGCACACATTCTACAGCTTTAACAAAATTTCAACAGATGATTATAGTGTTTTTGAAACTGAGATTAAATTTGAGATTGCAGGATTTAGCTTATCGTTTTAATATCCATTTATCAACAGTTTCTCGCATTTATTTGAAAGTTTTGCTGATTTTATATCTACGATTAAGACACAAAATTTTTTGGCCTGACAGAAATGCCTTGCAAAAACAATGCCACATTGCTTTCGTTACTCTTTTGGGAGAAAGATAGCAGTAATTATTGATTGCTTTGAAGTGTTTATAGAGAAATCAACAAATCCTGTTGCTCAATTTAAGACATGGAGTAATTATAAACATCATAATACGGCCAAATATCTTATTGGTATTGCTCCACAAGGACATATTTCTTTCATTTCTAAGGGATGGGGTGGAAACACAAGTGATAAGCAGTTGACAGAGGATTGTGGCATTCTTGAAAATTTACTTCCTGGTGATGTAATTTTAGCAGATAGAGGATTTAATGTGGCAGAGTCTGTAGCACTTCACCAAGCTATTTTAAATATTCCTGCTTTTACAAATGGCAAAGATCAATTAGATGCTCTAGATGTTAAAAAACTAGACGTATAGCTAATGTAAATATTCACGTGGAAAGAGTCATTGGAAATTTGCGTCAAAAATACTCTTTGACACATGAGACATTTCCAGTTCATGCAGCGGTTTCCAAAAATAACTATCCATCCCAAATCAATCAAATTATCACTATTGTTGTGCTTTATGTAACTTATGTGAATCAGTTATACCATCTGTTTAAGTTTAGTTCAAATTTTTTGTATTGACAATAAAATGAATTCTTTTAAATTTAACCAGAATGTTGAAATTATAATTTCACAACACACAAAAATTATGACAACATGCTTACAATAAATAAACACAATGAATTTATTATTTAGTCTTTTTTCCTCTACCCTTTTTGAATTCAGGTAGTTTCCTACAGAATGGACATTACCATGGTGTCTTTGGAATTCGTTTTAAAGCTAAACAACACTGATGAATTTTTTTTTAATTTACAATTTTCATTGCAGCAATTAATTATCACTTGGTTTGTTAAATTTTTTTGGCAAAAACAAAATATTGCATTTGAGTTGCTGTGGTTGCTTATTACACCGTCATTTACTATTTGCTCACTTGGAGTTTCATCGCGGGTGAAAAATTTTCCCAGTAATTCCGGCATAATTACATTACAGAAAAAATATTCAGCTTTGGGCAAATGTTCAGTTATAAACTCGATGACAGGATATATTCTCGTGATGTGGCATTCTTCTTAATCCACATGATGAAATCGCAGTGTGATTTCTTACAAATTAACCTAAAATAAAATTTAAATTTTTGAATAATGCTTAAATATTTACGGATCTTTATTATTTTACTAAGTTAATATTTAAACTGAGTACTTGGTAATAATATGATTTTCTTTGAGTTGAATTTTATCATCTGTTTGTTGCATGGAAAAAGTCCGATCTTGAATTGCCTCTTCTATTCTGTCATCTTTATGACAGTAAGGGCACTAAAAAGAAGAGAAATTGAATTTTACTAAAAGACAAATAATGGAACTTTTAATATTAAAGATGTACTCAAAGTGAGGAATTATTACAGAAAAATAAACCATTACCTTGATTTAGCAAACGCCTTCTCCACAACAGTCACATTTGGTAATTCCATCAGGAGAGGCTCCAGTAAAGGGATAAATAGTGCTCAGATGTAATCCAGCAGACCTGATTGTAAAATTTGTATGCAATGCACTCATCTTTTGGGTATATAGGAATTTTGCTACCTCTTCATGTTGACATCCATATCTGTAAAATAATTTATAATATAACCATCGCTTTGAATAGAAATATAGTTTAACAAAACAGTTAGGCCTACCACGTTGCCACAGTTGAAAATGAATAGGTTAGAGGATAGCAAATGGACTTCAATAGAGATTTTGAGGGATTATTTGGGTTTGTAGAACGGACAGTTTTAAATTTAGAGGCAGTTATTAAGCCTATTCTTAATAAGTGCCAAGCTTTTGATTTAGATTGCATTCTTGTTTGTTTTTCCACACTTTCAACTAATGCATCAGTTCGAAAAATAATGATGGATTTTCCTTTTGCAATTAATTCTTCTAAATTCAAAGTTAAATATGTTGCATTAAATAAGTTGGCCAAACTTATGTCTTCATACATGGGTGGGGGAACATGCTGATCACAGTATGGTGGAATAAGTGAAAAAGCCACTGGTTTTGTCCCACATGCCATAATATTACGATCAAAGATTTGAATTTCAGAAAGATCTGGTGAAATTTGTTCTTCTAATTTTAAAAAAGAATCATCTCTACATTCTTCAACAACCATGTCTCCTTTTTTGCAGCCTCTGCATTGATGAGAAATCAATGTCATCTAGAGGGGAAGATTCAACCTAGAATTAAGTATAGAAAATATAAATTATTTAATATATAATTCATGTTGTAGAAGATTAATATGGAGTAAAAATGCAAATAAAAAACATAACATTATTATTTTTATCATTACCTCTTTTAATGGTGCAGGGATTTTTCATGTGCAAGATTGACTTGTCACACATGAAGTAAGTTTTGTCTCTGCCAATGCTTGTATATAAAACAGAGTGCAAGCTACATGGGAACAAGCTTCCCCCAGGCTAAGGTTAAAAAATTACCATTAAAAATTAAACATAATGAATAAAATCAAATTTATTTCATCATAAGCTTTTACTTTAAGACTTACCCTGCCATGCATGTACAGTGACAATATAAAATTGCCCCTTGTGAATCAAATATCAGCGAAGGTTTCAATGGTGATTCATTGAGTCTCATGGAATGTCTCACCTGTTTCACAATAAAATTTTAGTAATTTACAAATTAATTTCATTAAAATTTGTAATATAAAAGTACTTGAATTTTAAAAAATAATGATTTAAAATTGAATTTCCGAATTTTTATTTTACTTAAATTTATTAATAAAATTAAATGCTTCAAACATACCTTGCTATTGATGAGGATTCTATTTTCAATTTTCTTGGAATTAATTTAAAATCCATCCATTTAAAAAATTTTTGTAAGCCATCAATGATTTATATCCTCTCATTTCTGCATGAGAAATCCAGCTTACTCTGTTCACTAAAAAATGTGAAATCTTTATTAAATCTATGCAGGGTAAATTTTCATTAATAGAAGCAAAGTCAGCTTTCATTAAATTATAAGGATCTATTCCTAGAATTGAATTAATTTTTTCTTCATAGCGTTTTTTAGCTTCATTAGAAAGCTTGTTAAAATATAGAGATCGCGCCATGTGCCAATAATACTTGCTTTCTGCTACCCAGCATGGCCGACTCCCAGCGCGTTGGGGAGGCTGCTATGGTAATTCCCTTCGTTGGACACGTGATGCAAGAGACCTATTGCCCAGCTCGGCTGCGATGTCCCTTTGCTTGATCCGGCGATTACCGCGAATCAACGCATCCACCTGTGCCTGAAGGTGGGCATCGGAAGCTGTCACGTGTCTTCCCGAACGTGATTGGTCGCGCAGGGATGAGGTGCTCGCATGACCACCTTTTATGTGGATGTGAGCAACCTACCTCCTCACAGTGCTCACATCCACGCCACTGTCTGTGAATGACGGCCGCCGAACACCGCTTCGTGGTCAAAAATTCTATCACAGCACGCTGCTTCAACTCAAACAGTGGACGTTCTCTACAAAAACCCGGACGTTCCCGAGCGCGGGAAGGTAAGCTTTCGCACTGAGCACGATTTCTTCAAATGGAATGGTAAATATAAACTTTGTAGCTAATCAGGCATTACTTTTCGATCTACCCTCGTATGTTATCCCTTAACAAGTAGCCTTCTGTCATCCAATTTACTTGAAGTCCACCAATCAGCACTGATTATATTTGTTCTGATTGGTAGACAAATGCCATATATTCGGCACTGTAGGCCTACCTCATTGTAGTCGTTTCCTGCCCTGGAACAAAATTTTTTCGAAACGCGTAGGCCATTCCAATAAACATTACTACATTGCTATCTCTGGACCAGTTCTTATTCTATATACAGCAATATCGACCAAAATGCAACTACTTGAATTAACATTTAATTATACGTATATCACACCCATGGATCCCCAACTCATATAGATGCTGTAGATAACTTAGTCTTCTGAGAATTTTTTTATTGCTTCGTCTGCAAACGAAAGTTCCGCTAACATCGCCACCTCCTAGACAAATTCGTGATTCGTCGGAGAAGAGGATTCATTGCCAATATTCAATTGTCTAATCTTTCTCAGATCTGGCCGACTCTAGTCGAGTTTTTCGCTGTTGACGTGTGAGCAGAGATTTTGTTTTTGCCTTGCGAAAAGAAAGTCCCATCTCATGTGGTCGATTTCTGACAACTCGGGACGAAACTTGCACATATTTCCTCCATTTATTTGTCATCTCTGTGGATCAAAAATTAAGCAAAAAAACTGTGGAATTAGAGGTTCCCCTTCTGGATTACAGGTTCACTTCCTTTTTAGTCGATCTCTGTGGACGTAAATTCTGTATTGTTTATGCATATTTTTATTAAACTTTTATCTTGCCACAAACAGAAGAAAATAAATTAACTAAATCTTGCCGCAAGTATGGAAGTCTAATTGGATATCTTGTAACAGCATGGAGGGTCATATCGGCGGTAGCTCAATTGGTAAGAGCAGTGCCAGCGATAGCCATGGTCCCTGGTTCGTGTCCAGGTTGTGGAATTTTTCATTTCCTTTTCTATTTGTTATTTTATCTTGCCTTTTTGATGTTGCTCTATCTCTTCCTTTCATATCTCCCGTTTCTCTAAACTTTTTCCACAGCTTGGGAACAGCAAAACAGGTGCAAGAAGAAGTTCTGTGGCACTTCTCTCGTAGTTTTTCCTTCCTCTAATAGTTTTACAAAAATTTGGCGAACATTAGTATACAGTTCTTTTCATGGAGCCAAATTGTTAAATTTTGTGTAGATAAAACTATTCATTTAAATTTTAATGGAAGAAATCAAGCATATAACAAGGGGGAGGCATTTCACTTAGAGAAGTTCATTTCTTCCACCTATTTCTATGAAATATTTGACTGTGTTTCATTATTAACTTCCTTCGTATAGTTTTTGAAATAATTTTTTCATTCACTTTACAAAGATAAATACCAAATAACCTAACCCTCACTTTTTCAGAATCGCCCTGCATAGATAGAAGACTAGCCACAGTTTCCAAACTTTTTTCCAGGGTTTGTTTTGTAATAATGATCAAGGATAAGGTGAGCATGAAGGACACTCTCCACAAAAAGTTTCAGCTATAACGACGGGAATTTCCAGGAGGTGGGGGGGTTCTGTACATCCCTGAATAAAAATACAGTGGGCGCTGTTTAATGTGATCACTTTGGGACCAAGCCAAATAGACGACAATATCCAACTGATAACAATACTTTACTACCTTTAGGGGAAAATTTGATAAAAAAAAAATGTGACTTAGTTTCGAATCTGCAGTCCGAAACATTGAATCATGATAATGTTTTTAGATGCAACATACAAATAAATTGATGAAAAATAGGAAAGAAAATTCCAAAGCCTGGGATCGAACCAGGAACCTTCTGCTCACCGTGCAGATGCGCCAACCAATTGCGCCACCATGGACATGGAAGCATTACGCTATCTACATGTCCTTAGGGCTGCTTGGAGCAGTACCCAGTTCGCGGGCTGGGACTATCTTTCCTACTGGCGTACAATCGTTAAAGATTAATAAATGAAAGGATTTTTTCACGCCAAACCTCAGATGTTGATCTCAGGCTGTGGAATTTTCTTTCCTATTTTTCACCAATAATATCAACATCTGAGGTTTGGCGTGAAAAAATCCTGTTAAGACCTTTCATTTATTAATCTTTTACAAATAAATATTCTATACAGTATATAAAAATTTATTTATCAGTGGACGAGTCTACAGAATCATGTACATCGGTAAAACTGAATAAGGCCTTATAATAACTGAAGTATGAAGTACGGCTATCGAGTTACGCTTTTGTGTGTGGGAACATTATTCTTAAGTATAGAGAAGAAGGAATCTAAAGAAATAAATTAAGCGCTTCAAAATAATAAATTGTGAATAATAAAATATATTTGTTGTAATGGAAAAGAGTTTATTTCAACACACTACGTTTCATTAGTCTTCACTCAAAACACTGAAAGCAAAACAATAGGCCATTACATGAATTGGCTAGGTAAGACAGCGAAATATAATGGCGCTATCTGTTACCACGCTTTCAATATATTTCATACTAGAAAGTTGTACCGGCGCAATCGAGCAGAGGCAATAAGCAACATCGCATCATTTATTTTTGTTGCGTCACTTGCCAATGAAAAGCCCGGATTTGCGTGATATGACAGACTGACGAAGCACTTTATAAATTAAGATATCTCTGTAGCAAAGATTTAAATAAATATGCTATAACAATGCAAAGCTGTTTCCGTCACGCTCTTTGGTGTCGTTTTTTGCATCGCCTTAAAACATTATCATGTAAAAACGTTTTGATGATCTACTGCCATAGCTGTAGCTAAAATCATCATAAGGGCATGGTCACTTGATCCTCCGTTTTCTGTATTTCCTCATTTGCTCTGTTGTCTGTCGATCTGTAAGGATTTTGAAAGCGTAGCATGTAGGCTCCATCCCTTCCCCTGTCCATAGGAGGAAGAAAGAGGAATTAAGGAATTGTATTCCAGATTTTAGCTATAAATTAAAAGAGTTCTCGCAAATGAAATTGAAAAAAAGAAACGTGTATTAGAATTGTTACTTGACTTTTATTGGCGTAAGTTCTTTCAGATTAATTTTCATTTCTAAATATCAATCATCTTTGACAATATTAAAACACTAAAAAAAATATCTCTCTCCTTGTGTAGGTTCCGCTAGTCTAGCTGCTTCACTTAATCCTAAGTCGACAATCTTTTCTAATATGCCTCTTGTTTTTTTGTTGTTTCTTTTTAACAAAAGTAACGCATTTGTCCTCAAAATTTCTGATGTTTCGACTTTTGATTTTCAGTAAGATTTATTCCTCGCATGTCTCGCGGAATCTCTGCTTGCTCCATTATTAGATTAGTAAAGATTTTCTCACTATCGGAGCCATATGCGAAACCAGGTATTACAATCAAATTGAACTATAGGAATGTTTTTGTTTTTTCTAAACAGTGTGGAAATTTTTCCATTCAACATTTAGGGTTTGATTTATCTCATCATTCTTGGGATTTACCATTTCCTATAGGCTCGTCATATAGCCTTTCAAATGGGAGAGAAGTGAAATATGGGCCTGATTTTCAAATACAGATATGTTGATTGTATGAATCAAATAATGTACCGAAAAATATTTAAATTATTTGATAATTAAATTGTTCAACAATGCATATCCACAAACTTGCCAGCAAAAATAGAAAAAAAAATATCAACACTTATGTCCGTGTAAATTATGAAGGGGCAGGGCGTAGGCTTTACGGGCATGGAAATTGTCAGTTTAAATTCTTCCACTGGCAAGAATTTTGTATTTCTCCCAGAAACATATAAAGGAATCAGTCGTGGAAAGGATAAATGATCTTAAAGTTGACAATTTACAAATATTACAAATCATCCATCGTAGATGATACATTTATTATTGGTTTACCTACTTTGAGTTGTCCATGAGAGTAAAATTATATTAATTTCTTCTGACTATTTAAGTGTATAGATTCTGGAGAATCTGGCCGGAGATGTTTTGTCCGTATTTAACTTGGTAAACCCAAGATAGAACGATTTTTTTTATGCATATACTCAATGTTAGGTTCTGGTGGAAGTTTGCAGAGGCTTTTATCCAAAGGGTAATGGACGTAAATGCTCAATTAAATGGAATCCTTGTTATATAGATCATGTTTTTTCAGTAACTTTTGAATCATGCGAGTGGCAAATCACCTATTTTGTTCCTCCTTAGCATGTCAGTTTTGGTAATCAACCAATTCGAACACGCCATTTTCAGATGGGGTGAGCAATGAATCGGTACGCTAAACCTCAGTCATTGGACACTTCACAGTATTTTTCCTTTCATGCTTCATTCGCTTCCTCAACATTGATAATATTCTGTCCCTAGTTCTTGGAACACGCAAGCCAACAATCTGCTTGCTTTTAATCTCAGCCCGAGTTTTCCTGGGCCCGCCCCGCAGGCATCGATCCATCACCTTCCTGCAAACAACATTCTCACCATAGGTTTTTGGTGAAAGAGAGCGAACTTTGGCATTGTATATTCTCTTGTATCATGTTCTTCTGGCATTCTGGCCTGAATGATCTCAAGCGGTTTTCTCTCCACAATTTCCATAATCACTCCACACTGTGCGCGTACAGAATCATTGCTCACACAGTCCATTCGTACGTTTCACAGAAATTTCTGATACGTAATCCATCTCATTGCACTGATATGATTTTTGTGCCTTACTTGCATATTCCAAGTCTCAGATCCATACAGCACACTAAGTACAAAGGCACTCTGATGTACTGCTATACTCTCTTCTTTCATCAGAATATCCCTCTTAATCGGTCGTGCATAGTCATCCACTCTACTCTTTTGTCCGCGAGTACTCTGCTCCATCCATGCCACCATTGCTCTCAAATAGGCAACTTAGGTAGACGAACTCAGACACCTGTTCCACCACTCTTGGCAGCATCTGACCAACATATGGACCCAGGGTCACTCCAATGAAACACCATCACTTTCATCTCCACGCAGTTCAATTTCCTGTCTTCTCGCGACACAAGACAATGGCAGATTAGATTCACTCTCAGCAAAGAGAAACACATCGTCATTACTGGAGGTAATTCATTATTTGCATTTTGCCTGAATTCCTATTAATGGTTTATTCATATTATTAATGCATATGAATTGTACTATCAAAATTGAGGTTTAATTAAAAGTGAATCAACTACTAAGGTTATTTCCACCCTGTCATCAAATTTTAAAGTAAACTAAAAGTGAATCAACTACTAAGGTTATTTCCACCCTGTCATTACATTTTAAAGTAAAATGAAAGTGAATCAACTACTAAGGTTATTTCCACCCTGCCATTAATTTTTAAAAATTCACCTATCAATACCATTTCTTTCTCAATTAATGAGTAGGGAAAATACTGCAAACTTAACAAATAACAGTACCTGATATATGAAAAGTAATATAGCAGCAGTGATAAAGATGTGATGTTGCAATTAAAATGTTTTCAGTTTTATTAATTTTAAGACTGTTACTTAAAATTTACTTAAAATAAGAGAGCGATAGTGAATTTACCATTCATCAGATAAATTACGTAGAGTTCAACTCTTACGGTCTTATTTGTAGTAGTTCCGTAGAGCTGTATGCACTTCCTTCAATATGTCTATCAGTCGTGAAGGGCGTATTGGTACCCGTTTATGTCACTGTGCTCAAAATCGCCTCTGGTTTCCTCAGAACGGCCATTGAAGAGTCGAAACGCTAGCCTCGCAGTTCCGATTTCAGGCGAAGGAATAGACAGGAGTCACACGTAACATGATCAGGACTATACGATGGGTGTTAACACGTGTGAAAAATGGTAACACATAAGTAGGGTTAGGAACCTTAAGTAAAAACATATTTTGTTTATGGTTTCAGTACTAAGAGATATGCATAAAAATGTGTTTTAGTTTAAGAGTTATAAATTAAACTTCCGAGGAAAAAATATTAAGCTAAATTCAATAGTACGGGAAGGTCTAGTAGTATCGGGCGCTTAAGCTTCATGAGATAATGAAATTATTAAATATGTTTTATGAACATATAAGACTTCCTACAAAGCCTTACATTTTATACAAGAACCTGTTTAATCCAATTGTTTTAAGATTTAAATTTCAGTCCATTGTTTATACTGTTTTACATGTTGCATTCTGATATTTTATTTTAATTTGGAGGGTTGTGTGTGCGAAAGGAGTCCCTTTTTATTCGAGAAACACCTTTTTATTATCAAGTGAAAAAAAAATTCGCGTCGATAGTATTCATCAATTCACCGGAAGGAAACTCTTACGTAAGGATATCTGCAATCGAAGCATAAAAGAGGGTCGCGAGCGACGCTCAAGGAATAGTCTACCAACGAGAGCAAGAAAGCAACCTCATTCCAAGAGCAGTTAGCCAACGAGCTACGAGGAGAACGCGGGACGGGCTATGTAAGACTGACTTTCATGTTAATTCTTTGCCTGTACTGAATTCAAATCAGTTAGTTTTACGAGAAGCTTCTGTTGAAAGAAATTCCTGGAGAAATAGCAAAGCCGCACGAAATAAGACAACATCTCATGATGGGGAATCAACTTCACTTTTACATCCCAGCGATGCTTGTTATTTCTCTAATTTATTAAATAATTACAGTCATAGTTTTGTCAAATGATTGTGTGAAGAATTTAACCCTAACTTGTATCCTTTGTCAAGTATTGCAAGCTAAGCAAAGTGTCACCTCAGTGCCAATAAAGGAAATCGCCTGGGAGTGAATGAAGTGACCGGACGTACTCATTATGACAGAGTGGAATCCGACAGTGCTTTTGGTAACAATTTTCCATTATGCTTTTCTTTACAATTTTCAATGGAAAGTTATTTAACGAAAATTTACGCTACAATTGAGAAGTCAGACGCCCGGCTATTGACTTGCTTATTTTCGGAACTCTTATTTTATAACGCCACCTCAACAAATTATTAGAGTGTTTCCTTATTCATTGAAGGCATAAGAGGACTTATATATTTTGCAAGGATTATTGTATAAGCTTAAATCCCCTTCTCTTTATATCATTTGGAAGTTATGATTGCCTATTGATTTTTCTGCATGAATTGACGCCTCCCATTTTTCGCAAGGATTATTTCATAAATTTAATTTACTCGTTCTATTTTTGACTTCTAGAAGTCATGATTGCATATTGATTATTTCTGTGCACTATCTTTCCCGAGCCACGTTCTCTTATGCTTATTGCTTATTATGCATTTTATTTCTGGATATCAGTTGCAGATCCTCACATCGACAGGATTCTTCGCTACAGCCGGACTTGCTAATTAAAGATTAGGCTGACAACACTTCAAGGAGGCTTCGAGTTCTTACGGCGCCATCTTTGGTTATATATTGGACGATTTAATTCCCCAAATTGTTTTCGTCGTATGTCTCATTCGGGCCACATCTGAATGCGTAGGACGTAGTACGATGCAAGCCTGCCTCCTTCCTTGATTGAAGTTTTTTAGTTATCAATCCTATCTACTTAAATTTTTGTATTTACGAAATGTGTTATGTCAAGAGACTAGATTTTCATTTTCTATTAATCCGACGTTAGAATCCTCGTTTGGTTACTATTAATGTATATCTACCCAGCAAACTTCTAGTGCAAATTAAAGATACATTTATTACTAAGAATGATTTTATATAACCAAAAACTGGCAGTCCTGTGAGGGATGACCTGTATTCCCCACAAGGTAGTTCGCAAAGTTACCCGGGAGGTAAGTGACAATCACTTTTACTGACCGGGTGTGTCGCTGAAATTTGGCTAACAGCAAAATAACAGTGAAAGGTATCCACAGCCTTGAAAGGGTAGAGTGATGTTTTGGCGACTTTTACAACTAAAATAAAAGCGTCCCCGTTGCCTATGGGTGAAGGGCGAAAGAGACTTTCTATTTTTTTTCTCTACATATGGTTACAACAAAATCGTTTTACACCAGGTGTTCCTTAGGCAGCGATACCATTTCTCCCGGAAACAAATTGTTTTAATTAAAGGAAGGATGACCTTCCAATCAAGGGAGCTTTAAGCTTCCTTATCCATAAGCTTCTTGGAGTCAAATGTGGGTCAAATGGCAAATGCCAAACTCGTGCCTTCTGGGGTACTTCTTGTTAGAACAATGAAAAAAGTCACAGAATGAAAAGATTACTAAATTAAGCTAGGTGGGGGATTATGATCTGATAGTAGGGAGTTTAGCGACTACTTCTTCAATAAAATAAAAGAACTGCTGGCACTGTGCAATGTTATGGATGCTTGACAGATCAAGAGGAAAGATGGACAACTGGTCCCTTGTAACTTTCATACCTTTGGGACACCTAAATTGCCTGAGCATGTACGTGTCTAATTCTTGCCATTGAAGGTGAGAACCTATATCCCGAACCCATTATATTGTTTCAAGTGTCAAAGATTTGGATACTCTAGTAAAATTTGTCGACAAACTATAAGTACTTGCGGATGCTGTGGCGAATTGGCACATATTGATTTTGTGTGCACAGGTGATTGTCCATCCAGTTTGTTCAGGTGATTGTCCATTGCTACAGAAACAGCGAAAGATTCAGGAGGTAAAAGTCATAGAATAACTGCCATATCATGAATCCCGCCAGAAAATCATGCAGCAGAATAATATAAGCTACTCGTCAGTTATAGCCAAGACAAAAGCTACACAGTCCACTCAGACCCAGACTGATACCATATACCAGAACTGCCAACCTTGAAACTCATCGCAAAGAAAGAGACCACGAAGAATGTTGTTGAGAATAGACTAAAAAAGTCAATACTGCTTCGAAAACATTGAAGGTTACTCAGATAAACGGCCGATTGCATTCTCCTTCACAGGTGGGTTCCGAACCATCAGCTAAGAGAAATGATAACGATATCCTGGACAATGAGTTGGACTTGCTCTCCAAGTGATAGCCATCTTCAGACTGAAAAAAAGGAGCAGAGAAGTAAAGTCTGCAGCCCCTGTTGGCTTAGCTAAAAAAAGACCTGGTAAGGCAACTTCCTTCTAATCTTAATGACTGCAATCCAGTGGAATTGTGCAGGTGCGAAGGCACGTTCACCGGAACTCTGACAACTCACAAGAATGTATAAACCATTCAGTATTTGCCTTCAGGAAACACATCTGGTCCCTAATGAGCGCTGGTCATTAAAGGGCTATAATGCACATCGCAATGATCTTGTGGGCAACAAAACAGCTTCAGGAGGAAATTTTTCACTCTATCCCAGTTATACTGACCACGATTCTTCAAGCTATTGCGGTCACTTGCTACCTTCCGAAGAAAGTCACATGTTCACTGTTGTCACGGTCAGAAAACTGGCACAGTGGAAATTTATAATTGAAGACACATTGTAGGCAACGTACGTGAGAAAACATTAATTTTGATTTATTCTACTTAAATAACAGACAAAACTACTCTTTAATAAAAGAGAACATGAAGTTGAATAATTAAATCAGAAACTATAGGTACTTCCTTATAATTAGATAACATGACCATCCTTTATTAAAATGGGTAACAATATTCATATCTGAATTTAACGTGCACTAGGAAAACTCCTGAAATTATACAATGATAATACAATAGCACGTGAACCAAAGCGTAATTTTTACTAACGCTAAATATCTTAACCGAAAGAAAAGTCACTTGGCAAAAATTTAGCGTAACCAAAAATTCTCTTATAAAAGAGTAGAAGTAGTTTAATATTTGTATTACTTATACTATCAACAAAAACATCCTTTACTCGAAAGGGTAACAATTAATTGGCGTATTGCACGTGTGACAGGATTTGATTAAAAACATACAATTCTAGTACAAACCACAGTATAAGGAATAAGCAGTAGCGCAACTCCGTGTCGGTTCCTTTGATCTAAGCGTATACCAAGGGCACACCATACTCAACAGTGACATCTGGAAGTGGCGATGCGAAATTAATATGAAACTACACTGATGTGTAGTATAAGTTTTAAAAAATAATCATTGCATTAAATTTTATTAAACATATTAATTGATTAAATTAAGTATTTTCATTATTTTTTTAAATTTAAGTTTAAACTCTGTTTTATAATATTTC
>JAHWFO010062773.1:587054-609008 GCA_023313115.1 Rhysida immarginata
ATGAGCGCGTGAGTGAAGTTAACTTCACATCGCAACCGCTAGGGAAACTAGTGCATGCGCAACAGAGAAGGCTATACGAAAAGTAAGCAGAGTTGCGCTACTGCTTATTCCTTATACTGTGGTACAAACGGAGTGCACGCTAATAGAATAAAGAACACGCTAACATAAATAGCTTAGCTAGGCCCAAAAGACTGCGGCCCGCGTTACTATACAAAATTCTAAATTTGTTACCAAAAATGGAAATTAGAGTAATAAAGACTTCTGAGCCTAAAATCGAAATCACACTAGACTTATTTTAGTAATTAAAGCACTTATGCTCTAATGCTGCAAACTCTATGAATTACGAAACAGTGAATCGAGGCAAAATTCACAAAAGCTTAATTTAAATAGCATACACCAACATTACGAACGCTCAACCACTAGCTGGCGAGAAATCACCAAGAAGTCTACAATTTTCTTTAATAGATAAATGTTGTAAATGGAAGCGTAGACAAGAGCTTCAAAGTCTTAAGCCTACAATGGCTTCCTCTGTTCTAGAAAGCAAGGGAAGAACGATACTTAGTAACAGACACGTTACTTCTAATAGTTGCAAAAATAACATTGAGAGAAACAAATTCAACAGAATAAGAGTTTGCCGAGCTAGATATTTGTATTAGACAAATGCCATGGAAGAATTCTTACAGACAAAATACATCTCGTAACAAATGGCGCTTGAACCAGCCGACGCCTCTTTTGCTTACTCTTCCGACACCGTTCCGAAAATACGCAATACCACCCGACGGGAAAATACCTGTTACTTTGGTGTGAAAAAGTTCCATCACTTTCTTCCCCTCGTCGACGTGGCTCTGCTCTGTCCAAAATTCTATCTCAACTGCCGTCAGCTGGAAACAGGAACTGGTTCGTAGCGTGGGCGGAATGGAGCACGAGTCGTTTAGCACGCTCTCGACCGCAGGTTTTCGCGAAGACCTCGCCTTGACGCCGTCGCTCGCCGACTCGTTCAATGAACGCTGCTCGGGCGATATCGACTCCCCTGAGACTTCGGAGTTCAGCTCCCGCCGTGTGTTCTCCGGAACATCGTCTCCCACGACATCCGTCGCTGTTGAATCACATCTCTCGCTACGTGGGCGTTTATTCCAATCTTGGATGCCACGTTTCCAACAGCTCGATTCTCCTCCATCCGTTCGCATCGAGTTCCAGTCACTTCTCCCCTTTGTTGCCTCTCTTTGAGTCTCGCGCCGAAGGCCCGCCGTGAAGCATCTCGAGACCTTTCACTTTCGGTTTCTTACGGCGCTCCGATTCCATTTTTGTAACAACTGTATTTACCTCCCCATGATGCAGCGATTACAGCCGATCTGGATATGCTAATGGCCCTGTTACTGGTGCCTTGTTTCATATAGGGTGACTTCAATGCCCACAATCACATTTGGGGTAATGCTATCACGTGTAGGACAGGCAGAGTTTATGAGTATTGGATTTCTGATGATGATCTCTGTCTATTCAATACCGGTAAAAAAACTACGCATATAGCATAAGTTCCTGTATAGATTTGTCTGTGGGATATTTTTACATCAGTTGGAAAATGCACACAGAGCTTTGTGATAAGGTGAGGGATGCTATAAGGTTCGGAGCAAGTTTTTATAACTATCCCACCATTTAAACATCCTAGGCAGCTGCAAGACGTACCGTTCGAGATGCAAAACGCAAGTCGTGGAACGCTTACATTTCTTAATTAAATGGAAAGACACCGACAAAGGTCGTTTGGAGAACGATTGGACGTATCGTAGGCAAATGTGGCCTGCCACCGATCCCAGCTCTTGAGGGAAATGTGATTCTTATGACTGATAGACAGGAGGTTGCAAATATGCTTGCAGAGCAGTTCACCACTATCTCAAGGAATGACCACTACAACCACCGATTTCAGCGACTAAAGTTTCTCAGGAGAGGAGAGCTCTCGAATTTACTTCTCGTAATAAAGTTAACTCTGAAATATCGCTACACTGAAAGACACTTCTTCTGGCCCTGATCTCTTCAAAATGCCATGTTACTACATCTCCCAGAAACATTTCTCCCAGTATTGTTGCTTATCTATAATAGAATATGGAAAATCGGTGATATCCCCCGTACTTGGCGTTAAGCTGTGGTCATCCATCTGCTGAAGCAAGGCAAGGACAAGTTGGACCCTGCATTGTATTGTCCAATTCCACTTACTAGTGCTCTTTCTAAGCTATTCGACGTCTTATTTGGTGGCTTGAGAGCACTGGATTCCTCAATGTGTCTTCAGAATGGGTCATTCCACTGTGAACCAACTTGCCTGCTTGGAATCAGCCATTCAGAATGCCTTCGTACGTCTACGACGTCGAGAAGGCATACGACACTACTTGGAGATTCATTATTCTATGTAGTCTTTTTGACTGGGGGTTACGTGGGCACCTACCTAAATTTATACAGGGCGCGGCAAGTATTTGAGAAAAAAACGACGTCCGCAGGTAAAAGGAGCAGACATTTAAGATACCACAGAGTCTTTAATATAATTTACATTTTTGTACAAAGGACTACAAAATGCATATTGTTATTCAATAAAACCACCGTCCGCCGCAATGACAGGCTCTACACACTGTCGGAACCGCTGGCAGGCAGCAATGAGGTGGCTCTTCTGGATTTCTGCCATTGCCTCCACAATAGCTGGCCTGAGAGCTTCAGCGGTCTTGTCTGGATGCTTGTTGGATTCCCTCTCAATGAAGCCCCAGATATAATATTCCAAAGATTAAGATCAGGGGAGCTGGGGGGCCACATGTTGGGAGAGATGTGGTCGTGAAGATTCGTGGTCATCCGTGCTTGGGTGCCTTGGGCCTTATGACATGGTGCAGAGTCCTGTTGAAAAACATACGGCATACCATGTGCTACAGCATCCAGGACTTGCAACGGAGGTCTTCATGCACCAAACGTCGAATGGTCGTCTCATTAACCTGCAGCTCCCTCCCGAGTGCCCTTATAGACTTCCCAGGGTCCTCATCGATTGTAGCTTAGACAGAACGGATGAATTCCGGCGTCCTGATACGGTCCGAACGCGGACAATGTCGTTTCCTCTGTGAAATAGTTGGCACATCATCGCTGGCAGCGTCAGGTTCTCCCCGAACTTTGAACACGAACGAACAGGCGACTTTCAGGAATGCAGCAATCTCGGAGTCGGAGTGTCTTGCAGCAAAGGAGACGATGACTTCATTTGCTGGGTTATCTTTAGATCCGCTATGTTTATCTGCCTCTTTTCGGAATGTTAAATAGTATGACATATTGACTCACGTGTACTCAAATACCTGCCGCACCCTGTATAACCCTTACTAGTTGAGCGAAGGTTTCGTGTACGGACAGGCGCTGCTCTATATGATGTCTTTATTCAAGAGACTGGCGTCCCTCAGGGTAGTTCTCTCAGTGTCATATTGTTTGCTGTGGCTGTCAATAGCATTGCAAGGGAAATACCCATTTTAGTGGATGGGTCATTCTCCGTCGATGTTCTCGCAATCTATTGCAGTTCAAACCAAATGCCATTCATTATATTGGAGCGCGAACCTAAGATTGCTGAAACCAGTAGGAATGATAACAATAGCGTCGTCTTAGTCGAACCATGGTCAGAAGAGCCTGTGTCTGCAGGAGATTTTAATGCAAAGGCGGAAACGGCAGTTATCCCACAGCATCTGTTACAAGATATCATTGAGTGCTCCGAAGATATAACGAGACAGCGGGTGTAAACCGACTGCTCATTCTCCCCAACCCCTGGACGAGTGCACAGCGATAAACAAGGAGGATCTATCTACCACAGCAGCGTACGTTTGCAGTTCACCGGTAAATCAAGCATAGCGCCCTGAGAGGTTGAGACACAACTATCTTATAATAAGACTAATTTTTTTAGGCTAAATAATCTTTCATTGTTAATAGATGTTAATTTGTTTCTATCTTTGAAGCTCAAATTAATATTTGGTTTTTATTTGCTACAGGCTTTCAACGAGCCACGCTACTGCTAGCGTCAGAGGAAATTCTGGTAATCCTCCCACATAAAAGGGTTATGCGACATTCTCCGTGTCAAAGTGGAATACAATTTATTTAAGTGCTGTTTCGATTTGAAATTGTTACGCGGTAAATTATAATGGATTTTATTTGCTGTGACAATATTTAGCAGTTGTAAATGTAATTACATTTCTTATTTAATTGTTGCATTATGCGTAATACGAGTTTGTATAATTTAGCTCATTCATTAAAAATTTTAAATCTCTAATGCCAATCTCTGCCAAATTTATTTATCGCTCACTCATTAAAATCACGTTACAACTTCCCAATAAATCTGTCTGTACCCAGTAATAGTTAATCTTTGTAGCAGCTATTTCTTCTTGTTCATTATCATCTTCACTACGTTCATTATGTTAGACCTAATTAAGTTCATTGTCAATAACGATGTCCATGTTGTCAGTACTTGATGTAGCGGACACTGAATCCGAATATTTTCTTTACTGTTTTGATGCCCGTTCGTATCGTTTCCATTCGGCTGTTTCTTTTCTTTTGGTCAAGGGAGCGATGGCAAATATCGATGGCACCCAATCTAGATGATTAGCATCTTTAGAAGGCTTTTCTATGTAAAATATAAATAATAAAAATTAGAAAGAATTTTAGAGAAAAATTCTAATGAATTCTTAAAAGATGCAAAAACAGTTTAATGAGGATGGGCCACAGTTTGTCACGAATAAAATTAAGAGTATTACGAAGTGGAAAAGATTATTATCTTAAATGGACACAGAAAGCATCTACAAGTACCCAATCCGGAGTTTACCGCCTGAATTGTGCGTTTTGCGATATGTTTTATGTGGGATTATCGACCCGCAATCTTGCATTGCGATTCAAGGAACACCTTGACTCGTATAAAAAACGGGACCGTGTCTCCCACTATGCAAACAGTCGAAACCCGTTAATACAAACTCGGTTAATACGAAAACCTGGTTAATACCAAATATTTTGCAGGCCTATCTCCGTGAATGATATTTACATGTAAATTCATCCTCTTAATACGAACGATTTTTAATTGAAGTCCGGTTAATAAGAAGGAATAGTTCGGAAATTTAGTGAGAAAATAGTGATCAGAATAAAATTTCTAATAAGCTTTCGAAGTATGAAATTAAATGTTTTCTGTCACATGCTCTTTCGGGCGGGACAAACACTACTAATCACATGCTGTTCACCTAACGCGAATCTGGTTGGTTCTGTATGAGAGCGCACTTGTTTCAAAAGAAATTGAATCACGTGGCAATTTTAAACAGGAATCAATTGGTCTTCTTCGGCAATTTCAACAAGTAAGTTTACTTTTTTTCTATATAGTACACGTGCAGCAGTGCCTAGATAGAAACCAAGATGGTGGAGTCAAAAGTGATGATGATCCCAGGCAAATTCAGCACACTGCTCTGTCAACACAGCATATGATTACTGTGATGGACGATCTCAAATCATTTATTTTGTATGAGGAAAATGTTCCTCCAGATTTATTTACGTTATACTTAAAAGTAAATAATGTTTTAATCAAAAATTTTGTAATGTCGTGTAGACAGACCAAAATAACAGAGTTTTTTTACTGAAGGAACAAAATAAAAATGTACGTATTTTATAACAATAATTTTTCTATGGTTATTTCGAAAGTTGTCAGAGTTGATGGATAATACGAATTCTGGATAATACGAAAAGATTTATGGTCCCGACGATTTCGTATTAACGAGTTTCGACTGTATATAAATTTTAAATAAATGGCTTTAATAATAAACAAACAATAAATAAGCAAGAAAAACTTTATCGTACTTTCAATAAGAAAAGCTTAATAAAGTCAACTTTACGTTGAGTTCAACACAGCTCCTAATACGAGGCTAATAATCCAACACAATGGACTAATTCCAAAAGAGAAAAATGAACTATATACCGTAATTTTCGGGATATAATATGCACCCGTGTATAATACGCATCTAAGTTTTTACGCAATTTATATACCTAAGATATGCAATTCAGCAAGTAGAGAATGCTCCGCCATATTTGTTCAAACGCGCAGTGCATTATGGTTGTGTGGTTTTTAAAACCTTTAGACTTTTTATATTTCCATAATATGAAGAAATATTAATTTTTCAAAATTAATTATCAAAACAACATTTATTCATTATATATAAAATGACATTATATCAGAAATAAATTTATTTAAAATCCTTCAAAATCGGAAACGTCTGTGTCAGAGCAAAATAATTTAATCATTTCAGTAAGCAGTTCATTGTTAGGCCTAATTACAGTTTCTTCCTTGACTTTGATTCTCCTGATTGAATCATCTATAATAGGGGTAATTCCTGCTTTCACATAAACATTTCACGTTGTATTTTCTTGAATTGTCTGCCATGCAAAATACATGTATATCCATTTGGTTGAGTGATTTGTCTTAATTTTTGAACTTTATTGTTAAAGATATCACGCGAAATAGTAGTTGCTAAACCATGTGCTCTCATAGGCATCTCAGCTTGGCCGTCTTAAGATGTTGGTTATGTTGGTGTGAAGAATATTACATTAAATTGTGACGAAACGTGTAGCTCCAATGTGTAGGATTCACGCTCGTCAATAAAAAGAAACTCAACGCACGTTCTACTTGGAGACAAAGAATTTATTTTAACACACCAAAAACAAAGAAAAACAAAAAGAATACATACAATTCAATTCAGAGTAAGACAAAATCATACAATTCTGTACATCAAATACAATATAAAGCAACTTGTAAAAAAAAACATAAGAATCAACTAATGTTCAATACTTTCAACCAAAACAGAAGACATCATGGCATTCCCAACAACAAATTCCAATGAGGCTCAAACAAACAATTCAACGTCCCATCCACAGACGAGAACACGAAAGGGAAAGTAAAGAAAGCTTCCCACCACTACTTAACGCACACAATAAATGTGTGGAATGTTATTAAAATAAAACGGAATCGTTCTGGACACAAAGATCCCGACTCCTATGTAAGTGCTCAATGACAAGATCCAAACCCAAAGGGAATAAACAGACTATCAATAGTCTAAATACAAACATTCCCCACAATCTGTCAACAACTGAACAACTTACTACAGATAAAATAACATGGGCGAACAACCAACAGGTTGTCGAATAACACAAGAAATCTCTTACTAATGAAATACCAAAAGGGTTAGCCAACACCCTCCACAAAAGTTGCTACCTAAACGTGAGCCTCCCACCATAAGAATGCCATGACGTGAGAAAACACTGTCAAAAAAACAAACTGGCGAACCATGCGTGTGCCTTGAAGGGATGCTAGTCATAATTCATTGTATATAATTCATTGCATATATTCATTGTATAATAAGGGATGCTAGTGTATATCATTAAAATAATTTTGGCTCCGTAATACACGATCTTGGGACAATAATTTTTCAAGATTAGATAGTGTCACGTAAAAAATAGAGTCGCGCAGTGGAAATGACTAAACCACGTGGCCAGAGTAAATCAACATATCTTTGTGCATGGAATAAATGAATTTATTTAAACATTAATGAAATTGGTACAAAAAGGTTATCCAGGGTAACACCCTTCCCCAGGAAACAACAAATTAAATAACAAGTAAACTTCCTACACCGGGAAGAGTGCCGACCTTACTGGATAAAGGGGTGAACTCCTACTAACACGTAGGAAATTCACCCAAATGCGGTAATAAACAGGAATGATACAAAGTATCAAGTTTGATAGCAAATGTATCAGAGCGAACAGCTCAATTAATTCGCACCCGGTTAAACAATAGTTAAAAGTACTTTAACCGCATACGGATACAAAATTAAAGAACATTGTCCAAACTAAAATTCAGAACTGGAAACGAGGGCTACTGCTTCACGAATCCTTACGGCCACGTTGCATGCTTTGAAATGGGATAAGAAAGCCTTTCCCCTAACTCTCTTCAACCTCTGGACGAGCTTGAGACCTTTTTGGCATATGACGGGCGACGCTCTCACACGTCACGGATGCACATCCGTACGTAACTGTAAGATACAAAAAAAAACAAGAAGCGTTAATACTACGGATGAAATTGCCTGAAGCGCAACAGAAAAAGAATTTACGCGCTACTACTCGCATGAAACAACTTACGCGCTTGGTAATTTTAATTCTTTTTTGTTTTGCTTGGAATACGCAGCATGGAGAGAGAGAGAGAGAGAGAGAGAGAGAGAGAGAGAGATACGTAAGCCTTTGTTTTGCTTACCTAGTATACGAATAGATGCTGCCGAGCTGGTCTTGAAGTAGTCCTAAAAATGACCATGGCGCTATACAAATGACTGCTTCGTCTTCAGCTCCTAACTCCGTCTCAGTTTCGTTCCATATTCTGGAAATACAGCTGGGCACGTTGAATACAAGAACCAGCACCCTTGAGATGTTATTTTCGCTGACCGCTTTGAACAGCACGGCGTGGCTGGCTCTGCTGGCTCGGATGGGCTTCCGTACTGCTCTCGCCGGCGTGGCTTCCCCGCCGACGAACTCGGGCTCCTTCTTCAGCTCGCTGTCAATTCCTTCGGGATAAAAATCACTGTCAACAGTTAATGTACAATAAGTTTTATGGCAGTACGCCTTCTCCTCCCTCGACCGAGTTCGTTCCACTCGGTCGCACTGCACGCTGTTGCACAATTTTCGTCGACTCACGTCTGCCCTCGCTAGACCGGCCGTGCTTGAGACGTTCCCTCTCTTCATAAAATCTGGAGCTCTTCCCTCTCGACCATCACGTCTCGAGGCTCCGCTCTCTCTCCTCAAATTCTCATCCTCCCGAAAACCAATTCGAACGCCGCGCTCATTTTTGCGACGCTTCCGCTTTCGGCTCGCGCTTGCTTCCGCCTGCGCGAGCGTAGAACGCTCCTTGGTTCGTTCTTTGCGGGTACTGTCGAGAGATGGCAGCACTCGCAAACCGACATTGCTCCCCAGACGATTTGTTTGGCTGGGGACATCGGGAAGATCAACTGTCACATTACTATGTGACAGATAGTTTATAAAATAGATCATCAAAAAGGATCTCATTTATGGTCCAGTACAATATATACCCTGAAATGCCGTGTTTTAAGATTTTAAAAATTTACTTATATAAAGCCAAAACAAAATCGTTTATTTCATAACAGAATAAACAAGTTATTTACGCAACGCATTTCTTAAAATCCTTAATGATCTAGATGTGAAATGATAGAATTACATATAATGATAATAAAAGTAAAATGTGTGTGTTTTGAATGCATTATTTGTATTACTGTATTAAGCACAATTTTTTAATTCTGTCATTTTATCTTCTAATTTCTCTACGAGTGATTTTAATGCCTTCTGTTTTTCTTTTGCTGTTCTCCTCAAGGAGTTAGACTTCGATATTAGGCTGATTTTTCCATAGGATTCTGCTTTTTCACTATTTTCATCAGCACTCTTTACAAGTTCTTTTATACCCTCTTCCATCCGCTTCTTTTTAGATTTCATGTTTGTCACTTCTTCCATTAAATGACGTTTTCTTTCTGTCGCCTTTAATATAGCTTTTTGTTTTCGATTTTCATTTAAATATTCTTCGTATTTTCGTCATGCTTGTTTTACTGAAAGCATAAGTTGTTTTGAATAATTAATATTTAGTACACCACCTACACTGTGTACATGATCTATAATTGAACGTTGTGCAATAAGTGAATGTTCAGCTAAATTTTCTAAGATTACTTCTTTATTAATAGAAAAGCCACGTTCTACTGTCGCTTGTCCATGTGAAAGTACAAGTAGAATTTTCAGTTTCCCAAAAATTTTTACAATCCATTTTATTTGCCAGAAGGTCATAATAAAATTTATCAATTCTGTCATGTTCTTGTGGCATCTTGTGTAGAGAGTTTTCATGTGACGTCACGGCTACAAGGCGGCCATATTGGTACACAACCGCGAAAGCTTAACCTACAAGGAGTAAGAGCTAAGGTGAAAGTAAATCCTACGTTGTCATTTATCTAATAACTAGAAGAGTTACCCGGCGTTGCCCGGGTTAATTACACTTGCACAAAATTTTCCTTTCATTGTTGGTCATGAGATATATATTGTTGATCCCTGCCTTGTGTTGGTGCATTGCGTGTTGATACCATTGTCGATACCTATTATTGCAAAAACTTTGTCTTGCATTGTTGGTCATGAGATTTTTCTCATTAATATGCCCTGCCATAACCATGAATATCGATTTTTTTTATCAATAATTATTATTTTTTCGAAATCTGAGGTAGACAGTGACCTTCCTCATGCTTTGAAGGTCATGTATGCGAAATTTTATCAAGATCGGAATAAAACTGTAGATTTGTATAAAAAACGTACAGACCCACCCACCCACAAACATCCTTCGTTATATATATAGAAGAAGATTAATTAGGTTTATTTGTGGCGTCGTTGGTTGCGGAAATCGTAGTGACTGAAGAAATAAGGCACTTCTTTATCGTCTACCGGCAATAATAACCCGTCAGGGTCGTTATACGCACAAACTAACTCAAAATCGACACAAAGGATGGCTAGCGAAAATATCGCATAAAGATTTGACAATAACTAAGATAAAAAAATTTACGCGTGTTCTCGCCATTTCATACCATTTCATTTGTTTGAAATTCTTTGTCACACAGAACCCTTCTTCTTTTAGCTGAAGTGAAAACAGTTCCATTCACTGGAAGATAACATTTTTCTGGCACAAGTTTTGAATTCCCTGACTTGACCCAGTACGTCGTTTCTTGAGTCACTGATTGAGAATTTTTTATTCTAACTCCTGCTTCAAGTGCAAATAATACTGCAGCAACATCCGTACAAGTTTCACCTAAGCCTGCCATACAATTACAATGACTGCTATTTATTTTACTTATCTATCACATATCGCTCATTTGCGACAACAATGACATAACTCAAAAAAAGATGATTTTACAAGAGAGCAATTTTAAAGTTTAAAGTGAACTTTACTTCTATGAGACATGGTGTTAGGAAATAACTTCTATAATCATTGCTTTAACTCTTAGAGATACGGCGTTTTTGGAGAAAGAAACTAGGTTGATTGCCTAACATGACTGTATAATTATCTTGTCATTTTTATCGCAAATGAACGATATGATCCAAACTTGTAAAGACCTTTCACGAAACGTCTGGGAATGCATTTCCTGTAAAAAATAAATATTGTTTAATTACAATAAATAAAAATTTTCAAAAATCAATGCGATATAAAGGGGGGGCGAGTGAGCAGCTTTGAAATACAGTTATTATAAATAAACAAATTTCTCAAATTTCCAAATATTTCACTGATGGTAATCCTAGATTAAAATTTTTATTTTTAAACTTTAAATATTTACATTAAAGAATTACGTTTAACTGTATTTTAAGATGAAATCTTTGTAACATTGGTTAAAAGACCATGTATTTAATTCAACGAAAATGCAAAATAATTTGACTTATTTGTTCTCTTTATAATGATGCTCAGGTTTAAAGCGATATTTTCTTAATTCTTACAGCGCTAGCCCAGCTTCCAGTACATTTTTTTCTGGTGCACTGGCTTTTTATTAAGGGACAGCATGGCTCTCTTCCTCAAACTTAAGGTTAGCCTACCTGTAAAAATGTCATTTTTGATGAAAAAAATAAAATCTTGTAAAACATTTCAAGCTTTAGCAGTGAAGCAGAAATACATTTATACATTTATTAAAAAGAAATTCCGCCCCCCCCCCTCCCCCCCGAGTAGAGGAAGGCAAGTGGCAGATTCTGCAGATTCCCAATCTATTTTTACCCCTTTATCTGCACTTTTTACCTCTCCCCACGATTTTTAATCAAAAAAATTGATTTTCTCGAACGTAATATGTATAAAATGTAAAAAAACTCGCATCTTCTTTCATTTTTCATCATTTCCGAACATATGATATATAACATGCCATATGTTGCCATAGTTTTAAGGACCAAATGACTGCCACCCCCCGCAAATCCGACCCCCCTGGAACAATTGGGCCTAAACTTCATAGTACTGTAGATCTTGCCTAGAGGAATCTGGATACCGAATTTCACGCCTTTACGTACCTAAATAGCATACAATATTGCCCTCCCGTAATTCCGACCCCAGTGTACCAATAAAAACCAAACTAAATAGTGCAGATGGGCATGCCCATAATAAGCTACATTCCGAATTTCAACATTCTATCCCAAAAAATGTAGAAATTATGAAGGACTGACATTATGAACCAATAAGTAGCTCCATTCTTCTGCTACTTAATAATATAGATTATGAGCACTTGAGCAATCGTGCGTCGACAAAGCGATTTTACGTGCGCGCGCCGATGTCAGTAATGCTTAAAAGATGAACAGAAAGTAACAGTGTATTCCTTCTTGACAAATAGATTGTTATATGACATGCCGTTATCTTTGTATTCTTTACACTCACTGCTTTAGCACGTGAATTCGACTTGAAGGGGTCCACGAAAAATTCTGAAAAGTTGATACGGCCGAGCTAAGACATTGAAAAAGTTAATTCGTTTTCAAGTTATCGTGCAAACGGCGGCCGGACGGACGGCCGGATAAACGTACAGACCAAGGGCGCATTCTTATAAGTAGCTTTTATGCTAAAGCTCCTAATAAAACTATTGGGCATACAATATTGGAAAACTGTCTAACACAAATGAGGATTGCTTACATCAAATTTGGTAAACTTATTCCTCTTTTCTGTGAAATAAGCATGACATAAAAAATGATAAAATTTGAAGGGTTTTAAATTATGGGGGAAGGGGTAATGCAAACTGGGGGTTGAAATTTTTGTAAATGGTTTAACATTTTGTTATAAGAGCCTATGCAAAGTTTTGAAAATCTAACTTCATTAGATCAAATTTTAGGATTTACATGTAGACTCTAAATTTCTTTCTGTTTCCCATAACTATTCTTAGGAGTAAACCACATACCTAGATATTTAAATCCTTTCGCTATTTCAATATTTTCATTTCCCCATTTCCATTTTTCTTTTATACTACCTTTCCCACCCTTTTTAAACACCATCATTTTTGATTTACTAACATTTAACACCAAATCATTTTTTCTCAAAACATTTTCTACACATTTTAACATCCTTCCCATTTCTTCTTCATCCTCTGCCATTAATACCACATCATCTGCATACATCAATTGAAAAATTTTTTCCCTTCCTACTACAATTCCATCTTCATTACATTTTTTCAAATAAATTCCCAAATCATTCATAAATATTATAAACAGCAGAGGACGTAAAACACAACCTTGTTTACTCCTTTAGTTATCCAAAAGGATTCCGTAACACCATTTCTACTTTTAACTTTACATTTTGTCTCTTTATACATACTTTTAATATTTCCTAATAACTTACCCTCTATACCCATCCTCCTTAATTTCACCCACAATTTTTCCCTATTTATCGAATCAAAGGCAGCTTTCAAGTCCATAAAAAATACTATTACCTCTTTTCTTTTCTGTATGAGTCTTAATTCTATTATACTGTTCAGAATAAATATATTGTCTATAACACTTTTGTCTATATTGTGTTACCCTACTAGATAGAGTGTACAGCAGCACAATAAGGGAATCTTTAGGTGTTGAGCCGCTACTTCTCCGCATTGAGAGATCTCAGTTGCGCTGGTATGGCCACGTGATACGGATGCCGCAAACTAGTCTTCCTAGGCAGTTGTTATTTTCCAAGCCGGTGGGTAAGAGACCAAGGGGTCGGCCTAGAACCAGGTGGCTAGACTACATGGAGAATCTGGGTTCGAGTCGCTTGGATATTACCAGGGAGGACATGCGCCTGATGGCGGAAGATCGCGATCGCTGGAGATCCTCCATAGGGCTGCTGCCCCCGCGACCCTAACGGATAAGCGGGTTTGAAAAGTAAGTAAGTAAGTAAGTATAACACTTTTTCCACTTCTAAAACCAGCCTGTGTATCTTCAAGATACTCATTCTCTTCTGTCCATCTTCTCAGTCTTTCTTCTAGAATACTTGTATACACCTTATAAAGGCTGGAAGTTATACTTACTCCTCTATAATTAGTCACCTCATTTGCACTTCCCTTCTTTTTAATTGGACATATCACCACCTCTTTCCATTGATCGGGAAATTCCATTTTCTCAAAAATTTGATTATACATCTCACTTAGTCTTGCAATTATTATTGGATCAGCATACTTCACAAACTCTCCTGGAACACCATCTAATCCAACCGCTTTCCGATCTTTCAATTTCTTTATCGCTCTCCATATTTCCATCATCGTTATCTCTTCATTATACCATATTTTCACATCTATTTCTCCTATTTCTATACTTCTACCCATTATCAACTCTTTTCCATCCATTATCTTCATAAAATGAATTTTCCATTCCTCCTTACTGATTTTTTCACTTATACCTTGTCTTTTTCTTCTAAATCTATTAATTAACTTCCAAAACGACTTCGTATCTTTTACTTTTATCAGCTCATTGTTCCATTTCCTCTCATATTCTTTCTTTTTTCTTTTACACAACTCCTTAAAGTCTTTTCTCTTTTGTATAAAATCCATCCATCCATTATCATTTTTTCTTGCCTTTCTAAGAGACCTTCTCATTTCTCTTTTCTTTTTCACACATTCATTATCAAACCATTCTCTCCTTTCTGTATCTGTATCTTTTTTTCTCTTTTCATCTTTTCTCCTGCCAATTTTAATATTTCTTCAATTTCTTTTATCTGTTCTGTAACTTTTCCTCTATTTTCCACTGTTTCTTTTTGTTCAACATTTCTCTTATATTTCTCCTATATTCCTCTTTATATTCTTCATCCCATTTATAATAAAACTCTCTTATTCCTTCTTCTTTTCCTCTATAACTCGTCTTTTTTCTCCTTCCTCTAATATACATTATTATGGGCATATGATCCGATTCATCTCTAATATCCACTTTAAAATCTTCAACCTCCTCTATTACATTTACATCTATTAGAGCATAATCAATTATCGATTTTCCTTTACCCCCAATAAAGGTGTATTCCCCCTTCCTTATCTCCTTCATATCGTCCATTTGCAATTATCCATCCTTCCTCTCCACATCATCTTTTCATCTCTTCTCCTGGTTTATTTACAGTCTTATCCTTTGATTTTCTTCTTTCTGGCATACACTTCCAAAAATCTTCATCTTCATTTTGTTGTAATTCTCCCATCCTTGCATTCCAATCTCCAAATAGCAACCAATTACCTTTTTCATATTTTTCTCCTATCCATGTTTCTTCAGCTCACTTATTGATTTATCATTATAAACACCATATATATTGAACCATTTTTCATCTCTCTTTAATTTCGCAATTATACCTCCATCTTTCTTTTCATATCTTAATTCTTGTACACATTCCTTTCTTATTCCCATTATCAGACCACCTTTTGCTCTTCCTTTCTTCTTTTCCTTTACTGCATGACTAACAAACCATTCAAAATCATCACTCAACTTATCTTTCCTTACTTTCCACATTTTTTCAGTCATCCAAGTTTCCTGTAAAATTATCACTTCAAAACTATATATATATTTCCACCATTCTTTATCCTTATTTATTAAACCTGCAATATTCCTTGAAATTATTTGCCACACTTGTTTCCTTTTTCTGTTTTCATCTTTTTTCCATTTCTCATTCTCTTCTCTATCCATTTTGTCCACCTCCACCATAAATTCTTCTACTATCATTCGCCCATTTCTATTCCATTCATCGCTTTCCCGTTTTTTGATCCAATTTCTCTTATTCTTTCTTCTTCATCATTCCACTCGTACTGCCGTCCCCCTATAACCATCTTGTTATACTTCATATATGCTTTTTTGCCTTCCTTTCTCTTTTCTCTAATTATTTTTATCATTTTTTCTTTCCTGATCCTAGTTTGAACAGCATAATCTTCATCAATATAAATTTTAGTTCCCTTTAAATTCTTCTTCTCCATAAAAAGAGTTTCTTTTTCTTTTCTATTTCTTAATTTTATCACTATTGGTCTTGTTCCATTTCTCTTTTCTTTCCCTACTCTGTATATTTGTTCTATTGACATTAACTTCCATTAATCTAATTCACCAGTATTATCTTTGAAGTTACAAGATTATTCCAGAAAACTCCATCATACATTGGCACCATTCAGAAAATCACTCTAATAATTTCTACTCGCCGTAAATGTAGAGCATCGTAAAAGTCGACCTACCTCCCCGGCCATCTAGCGACAACTCATCCGGGTCGCAGAATTTTTCCTTCCATTTTCAATTGAAATAATACATTATTTATATAATATCTGATCAGTAATGAGTCCGAACGTTAAAATGATTTATTGTACAAATGGAAAACTAGAATTGACTCACCTGAAAATCTGATTCAGTCACTGATGGCTCATCCAGATCAGTGATTGAATCAGAATTTATAGTTGGCTCCTCGAGGATCGAGGCTGAGCAATTTGGACTGCCTTGTGCCAAACTTTCCAATATGTTTTGAGGGGACGTCTCATCATCTAAGTTTCAAGATGATCTGAAAATATTGCACAGTACAAATTAGATAGATTATCGAATATATTAACTGCAAATTTTTGGATGGAAAATATAGTACTCTGTATGACTTACGGACGATAATTATTTAGTCCCGTACAAAAGGACATCTGTTTCATATACGGCCAGTCTTCTTTTTCATAACTCGAGGATCTGCTTTTCGCACTTTGAATATCTCTAAGTTTTTTCCTGTATGTGTCCCTGAGGGACCGCCATCTCGTCTGACAGTGTGTCACTTTAATATAGTACGAGTCATTAAACTAAAAAAAAAAATTAAAAGTGCAAATAGACGAGCGTTAAAAGCCAGCGTCGAGCTTATTACTTGAACTCATTATATGAACTCGAGGACAGCCAATATTTTTAATAATTATTATTGCTTACGGAATTCATGCGAAAAATATAAGGACGAGTGAATTATAAATAAAGTGAACAATAAAAGAGACGATGAAAGTAAAAACAAAAACTAATTCAACAAACCGTCACCTTTTAACTCGTTGGCCACCTCCTCCCACGCTGTTTTAACTTTAATTCTATTTTTATGATCTTTATTTTGTAGATCAAATAACACAGGCCTCTCCTGAATTTTCTCGATAAGCATCAAATTAAATTTAATATTATCTTGCTTCATCATTTTTGGAATTTAAAATGTCGTGGTAAAAAAAAATGTGGAAATGTGAAAATGTCAAGTGGAGAGCAGGGTAGAGGGATGAGCACAAGGAAAATGTGGAAAACACATGGAAGACTTGCGTCTGGAGAGAGAGGAAATGATCCTCTTTTTGATTGATCGAGAAATCACGTCACTGCTCGCTCCGTCGAAAGGCTAACAAGGCGGACTCTCATCGCATCGAGCAGCTAATATGTGATAAGATGAATATTATGAATGACGCCAACATTTTGCAATTCAAGAAACATCACATTTCCTTTAAATATACTAGACCACATGCGGTTATGCTTATCGATGCCTCCACCCCTCCCCCAAGCATATTTACTCTTTCTGCTCTGCTCGCATCGCTCTATATTGGCTCTTTTGTTTTTTACAATAAATGGAAAAACTTGGAAAAATTACAGTTACAATTTATTACAATTAATAAAACTGCTGCAATCATAATGGCTTCTAACAAAGTATTAATAATAAATAAACATAATCAATCTTAATAATAATAATAATAATAATAATAATAATAATAATAATGAAGTATAAAGGCAATATGCGAGGATAATATTAGCTATAAAGCCGAATAAATTCATAAGAAAATGCAATAAAATAAAAACTAACACAGGTTTTAAATTAGGTCTATTTTATTATGAAATTTCAACGTCGTTATAATAGTTGTAGGTGTCTCTCTAATTTTGTGCAATATTTGCAATAATTTTTACTTTAATGCATTTTCTAGTTTTGCATTTTCTGCATTTTCACTTTTTTGCATTTTCTAATTTTCATTTTATTCATTTTCTGTGAAATAAATTTTCACTTTATATGATCATATGATGAATTCATATCATCATATACAGGGTGTTTCAAAATTATGTACAATAAATTTAGTGACATATTCTTCAGGTCAAAAGAAGACGAAAATGTTCTATAGCAATTTGTCTGGAAACGATTTATTTACGGGAATTGTCCAAATTACAGGAATTGTTTAAAGTGCCCGCCACCAGCTCGCACGCACGCTTCGGCTCGTTGCATGAGCGACCGTCTGATGTCATGGAAGAGTTCGTCGCCAGCATTACGAACGGTTTGGCATGCATTTTCAATTCGTTGTCGCAGATCCATAATGTTAGGAACTTCTGTGCTGTAGACGATCGTTTTCACATGACCTCACAGAAAAAAATTGACGGAGGCTCTGGTGACTGCCGAAGCCGCGGGTTTTTAAGGCGTAGGACTACTACTGTATGTTATTATTGGTTACCGTTAGTGTGTATTTTTTGGCGAAAAAAAGAACAAAATTAAAAAAAATGTTTCTATATTCAATTACATTACAATTTTGTGAAGAATGGGTCTGTGATATGAAAAGTAACAAACAGATGACAAAAGTTTCGGAGTTATATTTCTAGTAAATGGCAGATCAATGTAAGTATTTCCCAATCTACTTGGATAGTTAGTCGGGACTATGTCTAAATTGAAATGATGTTTCATAAATTCAAATGCTCTTTCGTTTCGTTTGGCATCCATATTAAAATCCCCCATCAATATCAAAGAGCATATCCGCATCCACCTCAAACTCTTCATCTATTTGCTTGCAGCTGTCGGTGTATTTCTTTAATCCAGAAAACAAGAACATTTTTAAATCTAAACGTGAAGTATTTGGTTGTACATTTATCGAGCCCAATATAAATTTTGAAGAACCATTTAAGGTAACGTCCACTAAACATAAATCGCCAACTCCATAGTCGATCATTCTCCGTCTTACATTTACAGGTTTACAGTCTGCTACACTATTTAAATTTCTATAAATTGCCACACCATTTGCTTTACGCTGCCCATTTGCTGTTTTAGATCGAAGAGTATTGTTCATGAATGCTTTTAATTCGAACCCTTTTAATTCGAATCAGTCCTGAAGAAAGCCACGGCTGAAACGCGTCGACTCTATGTCGTAAAATCACTGTTGTTTTAAAGACCCATATATTTATATTTTTACAAACAACTAAGACCAACATGTTTGAAAACATATATTTTTTTAGTCAGATTTATTGTCTTGTTTTAAGAAATTAACAAAACTTTAAAGTTCATTTCTTAAAATAATTAATCTGCTTAAAATAATATATATATTATTATTTTACAACATACTTTTAATAGAAAACTAGAAGCGAACCCACCCGTTTGTATAATCGGGAAATAACCCATTGTTAGATAACTCATTGTTAGATTTTTTCTTTGTTGTGACAACGTCCACCGTCGCTGATTTTATATATATGATGATGATGTACTGATTTCGCCGGCAGATGACAGGATTTCATGATATTATCTTGAACCGCTTGTGTTTCCATGTTTTTATACCTAATGTACAGGCCTTCTTTATATTAAATGCACAGGCCATTTCTCGTAACCCATGGTTAGCTCCAATTAGTTCCAATACACGCCGCACACGTATATGCTGCAGCAGCGCCACTCCGTTATTACGATGGCGAGCATAAAATTCACTTAACTTTAACTTGCTGTAACTTTTGACCCAGTGGCTCATTTGGTGAAATTTTTGCTTATTATTCAAGACTCAACCTTCCTCTTGCCAACGAGATAATGACCATAGTTGTAGGGTATAGTGATAGAAAGATATAGACTGAGATATGTACATCACTTTTTGAACGAAAAATCGCGTCTGAATTTTTCCTCGGCTGCACCCCTGATAGACGTAGTTCTACGTCAAAAAGTCCAAGGGATTAAGGTCGGGTGATCTTGCAGGCCAGGCTACCGGTCCACCTCGACCTATCCACCGATTCGTGTATGCAGCATTAAGGTGTGCTCGCACAACATGGCTGAAATGTGCTGGAGCGCCATCATGCATGAACCACATGTTAGATCTTATCAAAAGAGGAACATCTTCCAGTAATTCTGGCAATGCATTCTGCAGAAACAAAGATACGTTCGCCCAGTCAATCGTGGCGGCAACACATAAGGGGCAATTAAGTTATTTCCGACAATTCCACACCAAATGTTCACGGAGAAACGCTCTTGATGCGCTCGAGCTCTGGTAACATGCGGGTTAGCATCTGCCCAATGGTGCTGGTTGTGAGAATTTACGATTCCTGTCCGGGTGAAAGTTGCTTCGTCCGTGAAAAGTATCTGGCTGAGACAACTAGGGTCTGCAGCATGACGACGTTGTATCCATTGGCAAAATCGTTGTCGGTGTGGATAGTCCGTTGGGTTCAGTGCCTGAACCAGTTGCAGGTGGTATGGATGCAAAAGCTGACGGTGAAGAATGCGCCAAACAGATGAGTGCGGAATGTGTACCATGGAAGAAATACGACGGGTGCTTGTCTGTGGTTCATCATGTATGATGTCAATTATCACATCCTCCTCATCCGGAGAATGTGCTACAGGCCGCCCTTGTCCTGTTTGACGACCAAAGGAACCGCGCTCCCTCAAATGTCTGTCGACAGATACAAATGTTCGGTTATTTGGCAAACGTCTATTCGGAAAGCGTTCTTGGTAGAGTCTTCTTGCTTCCACAGTATTTCCGTCCGCAAGACCATACATTAGGTGCATGTCAGTGTATTCTGCACTGGAATACGTGTACATGACTTTTTTTTACGTAAATCGTAATGCGTATGTCAAAGCACGCAAACGTTCTGAAATTGATATTCCTAGTGGATGTACAGTAGTGAAACTACAGTAATGGAAACAACCGTACACAACTAATGGAACAACCCTAAAGTAAGTTTAAATGGAACAAACCACTCAACCTAGTGTTGGGTCGAAACGCTGGAACTGCTAAAATATCGTCCGCTATCGTGCTTCCCTACTGTATGATATTGGATTACTCGCAAACAAATCGTTTCCAGACAAAGTGCTATAGAACATTTTCGTCTTCTTTTG
The DNA here is from genome assembly GCA_023313115.1 of Rhysida immarginata. Classification (NCBI taxonomy): domain Eukaryota; kingdom Metazoa; phylum Arthropoda; class Chilopoda; order Scolopendromorpha; family Scolopendridae; genus Rhysida; species Rhysida immarginata. Next base: position 608,152 of record JAHWFO010062773.1, read on the forward strand.
ATCTGAAGAATATGTCACTAAATTTATTGTACATAATTTTGAAACACCCTGTATAAAATCCATGTTCAGAAAATGTTCTTGCATATCTATATTTAATAAGTTCTTGTCTGATATAAGTTGTTTAATTTGATTATTGGCCGACCAAAGGTGGCCTATGTGTTCGTTTCCCCAACCCAAAACTTTTTTTTCACGGAATTCGACTTCAGAACGATATGTTGAAATTTTGGAAAAAAAAATCCATCTCTAGGTATGTTCATATGAATGTATGTATGGACCAATTTTGTGCAGCTAACTCCTATGAAATGGCAAATAAAATTAATACGATGGAATTGATGTATTGACTCAGTATTTTTATGAGAATTGGTCAACCTTATTTATGAGAGAGTATCTTAAACTGTGCCTTGACGTATTTTTATGACAATTGGTCAACCTTTTTAGAGATATTAATTTTTTTCTTAAAATGAAGAAAGGGCTATAGCATTCATACAAGCGAATCAGTCAATAAATTCGAATAATTTTTGTAAATAGCTTGTTTGCCAACCAAATGATGAACCATTTTAGAAAAATTAATGCATCCTCTTCATCCCCAAACAGAAAAAGATTTCAATTTTTTTTTCATGCTAAAAATTAATACATACATAAAGGGGCACTTAAACAGTGTTTTGACCTATTTTTTAGGAATGTTGGTCAAAACAACACTTTTATCTTCGCATCGAGCAGCTAATATGACATAGAATGAATATTATAAATGAAGCTGACAATCTGTAATTAAAGAAACGCTACAGTTCTTTCAGTTGTACTATAACTGCGTACAATTATAGATGATGTTCCCTCCCTGTCATATCAATATTGCTCAT
>JAHWFO010062773.1:624008-654166 GCA_023313115.1 Rhysida immarginata
ATAATCAAAAGGAGATCCTGTATAAACTTACCGATATGGGCCATGTTCCATCCACCTCGATTTAAACATGGCCCATATCGGTAAGTTTATACAGGATCTCCTTTTGATTATGATACAGAAGATGAAGACTCACGACAATAAGCTTGTGAATGGGATACTGGAGAACTCAATGAATATGAGCTGGCATACGAAGTATCGTAAACCGAGGCACGTTCTTGACTTCAATTTTGAAGATATTAGCAACGTCTCTTTCCCAGACTACTGGAAGAAAGGGCGACAAACCCTGAAATATGGAAACAACCGTCCAATCAAGAATTAAGGGTTCAATGGATTGCACCAATCAGTGCTGTCTCTCTCTCATAACGTAACTCTAGTAATTCAAAAAGGCCAATTAAGCGTGACTCCCTTGTCCGAGCAACGGTCGCCTCGCGGGGGCGAGGGGGCAGGAAATGACTAAGGGGTGGCCCGACAGGGGGTCGAACACTTCCCGAGTTTCCCGCCAAAAAGTCCTAAACAAGAAGAGAGGCTTAATTAAATATTCAGAGGGCAAAAATCCATGAATATTACGAAAAAGCTAAAATATTGAACCAAACATCAGCTCCACGAGAAAAAGCTATCATGTGTAAATACACAGAGCAAAAAAAGGGAGGGAAGAACTGCACAATCACCATAGCGCCCCCTCCGTCAACAAATCCGAAGATTGGAAAAATTTCGATCGGAGGATTTCAAATCAGCAGTCCAGACCGAAAACAGCAGGACGCCAGCGTCGCAACAGCAAACGAAGATTCCGTCAGCCCAACCTAACACTAACCACTAAAAACACAAGCTACTTAAATACTAAAGGGAGGGTCCCAGCAAATTACGCCACCCGAAATTAAGGGGCCTGGTCTTAATTTTATTCCCATTTATGATATGGCTATCATTCACTAAATACAGCCTAAAGCTAAGGGGATTAGCCTAGAGCCACGTCACATAGATTAATAGATACACAACCTAAGGCAATCCTAACAGAATACATAAATTAATTTTGATATGAGCAGACAAAAAACTTCCATTCGTCAGCGTGGGCCTAGCCGAAACAAAACAAAACAATCCTTAATAACTAGCTTAACAACTACTTAAAACTAACTTATAAGCTAGGAAGCTAAAGCTAATCACAACGGAAAGTCCTATCAAAGCATTGTGACGTTATCACGTGTTAAGTAGTATATTCGTTTTATAATGAAATTGGTCACAGGAATAATAGAAGGTATTATTCAATTTCTTTGCGAGAATATAGTGATATAAGTGTTTTTGACGTAGTGGCATATCAAGTGGAGATAATGTAAAATTATAAATTTGGATAATTATCGAAGACACACGATTGTGAAATAACAGGAGGGGTGGAGCAATGACAGGAAGAGACGTTCTTTTCGAGTTTAATGAATATTGTTGCTATTAGTCATTGAAATCCCCCAATAAATAGATATGTTGATTTTTTTGATGAATTGTTTGTAACATGGACTTTGTGTAGTATTTGGGATCGTTGTTATTTTTGTGGTTTATTCACTTTTGAACTTGTGAGTTGTTAAGAAGGGAAGAGACCGGATGCTTGCGAAGCTTTAAAAGGGGAAGAGAAACTGAAACTTATGTGAGTCATGCTTGAGGATTGTTAGAGGTAGGCTGCACGCCTTTTCCTCTCGTTTGAAATAATGGAAAATTATGGGAATTGATTAGAGATAGCATTTGCGAAGAACGCTGCTGTGCAACTTCCACAGTTAGCCAAGTAGCTAGGCTGATTTCTAAAATTCAATTCATGGTGTGAGCATGCTCATCAAGGGGAAATAAGAAAAAGGATGATGTGGGTTGAACAAGCAGGTAGTCGAGGGGAGGTTGAACGCTTTCTCCGTCGACTGATTGAAGGAGGAGGGTCAGACGAGATGCGCCACGGCGGCTACGTAACCTCCGTAGTCTTCAATGCGATCTGGTGGCTCTTTCCTCCTGAAATCAAGGCTTGTAGGAACTCATCACTCATCATATGATATTATGACATAAAAGAGACTCCCGAATAAGTATTATGGAAATGGAACATGTATGTAATTGATATTCTTCAGAGTCGTCTGTTATAATTAGAATTAAAATATGGAAATTGGAACCCCGACATTCTTCAGAGCAAGTGTAAACGAGCAACAAGATATTCTTCAAGCGAGCAATGTGATTTTACTTCAAGTGAGCAACGTGATTTTTCTTCGAGCGACAGGCATAATTAGGAACCCGACAATGAGAGAGGAAGACAACGGCATATCATGCGAGATCTTCTGTTGAACTTAGTGGGGACACTTTGAGACTTCCAGTGGACTCACTCACTAATCGATCCGGATTTTTCTTCAGATGTGTTTTTGTGCTTCAGAATGATAAGTGATATAATTTATGGCCTGTTTAACACAAAGGTGTTTTTGTGCATAAAAGTGGATTAAAAGTGCTTGACAAGTCTGCAGGTGTTTGAACTACGTAATTGTAAGTAGAACAGAAATTTGATATATTGATTAAATTGAGTGTCATGACAAAGGTACGATAAAGAAATAGATTTGAGAGAACTTTCTAGGAATAGAATTTTGAGTAGAACTATCTCTTTCCTCAGAGCAAATTGATTTTTATTGATATTTATTGAATTTTGCATGTTATATTAGATATAAGTACTTGGGAATTTTAGTATTAACTTTCTTCTTTCGTGTTAAGATCTATCTACTTTCTCTTCATTTAGATTTAAGGCTTTATTTAACTTTGTGTCTCGTTGGTTTATTTACCTTTGAATAAAAAGAATATTTATTTAATTCCAAACCTTGCTTTTCTTATTGAAATAAATAAGTCACAACCTGCCACTTTAAAAAAGAACCTAACCTATGTCCTTGATTTTGTATATTGAATTTATTTGAGCATTTTATTGAGCTAGCCGTCTTAGAATTCATTGCATTGGATTCTGATCTTAAGAAGAAGGGGGGGGGGTCCACTCAAGTTGATTGAGGTTGCATTGACACCCTTTATATTAAATGTGAAGTCAACGACATAAGGTTACAGCATATTAATTCACGACGACATACACGACGAACGGAGAAACACACACAGTTCACGAAAAACACAGTTCGGAGAATCCACGGGAACACAGTTCACTTGAAGCACGACAAACAGTTCGCTGCTCGAAACAGGTGCATCACTCAGGTAGCCAAGGTCAAGGTTAACAAAAGGCACATACCCATGACTCGCTCGCTGGCATCGTGAGGTACGTCAGATGGCTAACGGTACATCCAAACAAGGACGCACGCTTCAATTATCATCCGATTCTACCGCCTGCGTATGCAGTCATCTTGGCCGGCTGGCCTCTCGTATGATGTCGTCTTTGGCCCGGTGGGGCTTGGAAGAGCAGCGGCAAGTGTAACGAGAATCGGAAAACAAGGAACGTGAAAAAGGGCGGCAAATTCAAATACCGACTGAAGGCGAGCATGGCTACATCGACGATGAGACGAAAACGGCGAAACTCGACGCGACGACGAACCAGGCGCTCACGGGAATTAATAGTGCCTACCTAACCTTAAAAACTACCCTGTGGAAAAAAAACAACAAACAGGCGAAAAACAACAAAAAAACTCCCGCACAAACAGCACTAGACAATAACTGAACTGCGTAACGAAACAGACTAGATTTAAACTTCATTTCGGAAGAAAAAAACGTAAATCACTGAGAATGGAAGGAAAAACTGGTACACTTACAAAAAATAACAATAATTTCTTGTGCCATAAAGAATAATTGCCTCGTGTATACTATTAACCAGCGAATGGGGAAAAGGTAGAAGAACGGAATAGGCCTACCAATTTTTGGCTAGGATCTAGGCGCGGCTGAGCCTTGGGCATCCATGACATGGCCAACCCAGGAAATCAACCGGAATCCGAAGGTAGGGTCTCGGCCAACCTCGGCTCGGCGCATTTCCCAGACCTGGTCCCAGGTCGGATGGGCCACGGCGTTCACGGGCGCCAAAGTCGCGACTTCACTCCTCATGTGCCAGCTCACTTCTCGAGCCGCCCTTACGAGGCCATCCCCGCCTTGGCCGCTTCTCCCCGGAGCTTGGTTGAGGCATCGGGAGCAAGGAATTCTCTTCGAGAGTGCGACTTTGACGGCTCCTCCTCTTGTCCGGTTCCTCGGGGTCTCCAGGGCGGGAAAGTCCCCCCTTGTCCCGCTGCTGCTGGGCCGGTCGCTCCGGATTGTCGCGCGGGAGGGCCGGTCGCTTACTGAATCCACTGGCCTTTGGCGCGACCACGGGCGGGATGGGTAGAGTGCCCGCCGGTGGAGGGACTATCAGGTCTCTCGTTTTGGGCGGAATGTGCGACATGTCTTTCCTCAGGTTCAGATTCGGACTGAAGAGTGAGGGTGAGAGGGAGGAAGAGGAAAAACGGAGTTTGATAACTCACAACCTATTTTTGAGGGAATTATCTCTGAAAGAGGGGGAGAGTCTCTTGTCCTTCTTTCCGCAATCCCCTTCCAAACTCCATTGATCTGTACCGTTCCCTCTCACAACCATGTGCGAAAAGTACAATTAGTAGAAGTCCTTTCTTCCTCTATTCTCCGCTAGTGTCCCAGCCTAAGGTTGAAAGGATAACCAAGACTGGGTGGCATCTATTTAAGACAGATGTCATATACTAGAGAATGAGGGGGGGGGAGCAATTTATCCCTGACCCCCAATCTTCTCTTTACTTATTTTTCTTCTTGTACCTATCTACCGGTTAGCCGAGGACGATTAACCGGGAGCTGGGGAATTGCTCGAGAGCGCAGGGAGTATGCAATTGACGGCGCTGTTGATTCACTGTGGCAAACCTTGGACGCCGTTTCACTTACACGTGGAGAGGAGGGGGCGTTTGGCCGCCGATAGTACCTCTTGAGATCCGAAACATGGTGGTTCCCTAGAGAGACACCAGACTGGGTTGCCAACGCATATGTGACTTCCCCAATCCGTCTCTTCACAATGTAAGGGCCATCGAATCGGGGAGCAAGTTTTGCGGAGAAATAGTTGGCGGCCGACGAGAGCGGATGTGCTCGACAAAGGACCCGTCTCCTACATAAAAGAATGCGTTCTTCCTTCCTTTGTCAAAGTATCGCTTTCCGGCAGCCGCATTCCTCTCTTGTTCCTTCCTCACTAACTCGATGACATCATGCATTTCTTCGGCTCTTTTCCGTATGTGCTCGGCCAGGGGTTCACAAGAGCGACTTAATTCCTCACGGCAAATCTCCCACGTGTGCGGGAATACGATTTCGCGTCCCGTGAACAAGTACGCGGGCGTGAAACCCGTGGAGCGACAAACTTGGCTTCGGAGAACGAAAGCAAACTCGCTAAGATGGTCATCCCACTTCCTATGCGAGTTTCCATTTACGTAGGAAGCAATCATCGTTATCAAGTCCCTTAAAACCCGTTCAGCGCGATTCGCTGCAGGATGAAATGGGGACAGATGCCTATGGTGAATACCATGGGCACTGCAGAGCTTTTCAACTCTTTCTCTGATGAAGGCTTTGCCATTGTCCGTCACCAAGTTTTTCATCGCTCCGTGACAAGTCACAACCTCACGCAAGCATCGTTCGACGCCTGCCGCTGTAGCGTTGCGTAATGGAAAGAACTCGGCCCATCTCGAGAAGAGATCCACAAAGACTAAGACGTACTTGTTCCGTTTTAATGACGGCACTAACGGACCAAAAAGGTCACAAGCAACGATACTCCATGGTTCGTGTGCCAAATGCGGTTGCAACAACCCCTGAGGCCTTCCGACCATGGATTTCATTGCCTGGAAAATTGGGCACGTTCGTACATAATTTAATACGATCTGCCTCAGACCTGGGCGGAAATATAGCGCCTCAACGTTACGCCATGTCTTTGCACCCCCTACGTGGCCAGCGGAGGGATGAGCGTGGTGTTGTGACAAGACAGCATTAATGTAGCTAGCCGAAAGGACTAGCCTATAATGGCCGAGGGCCAAATGCTGCTTGCGCTTCATGTTGGAGGGGAGTAGTCTGTATAGCAATCCCTGGTCGACCACGAAAGGGGACCTGGGGTCACTGGACGCTTCCTCTTTTAGTTTACAACACACTTCATCACCCTGTTGATGCCGTTTCCATTTCTCTCGCGTTCGCGGGATTTCGGTCCCGAGGGAGAGGGTGGCGACAGTGGGAGGCGGTTCCAATCGGGACTCGAACCACGTATCCGCATTATATGAGAACTCGCCTTCACCAAAACTCGGCCTTTCAGGGGCAGGGTCGACGGGACTGCGAGATACCGCGTCCGCGACGATATTCTTCTTTCCCTGGAGGTACGAGATTGTGAAGCCGAACCTCTGGAGGAATAAGGCCCACCTACACAACCGACCAGTTTGCTCTCGTTGGGACATCAACCAGCGAAGGGCTTGATGATCAGTAACTACCCTAAATTTAGATCCATGCAAGTAGACCTGTAATTTATGAATCGATCATACAAGAGTCAAGAGTTCGCGATCTGTTGTGGAATACCGAGTTTCGGGGCCATTTAGTGATCGGCTTATGTAGACAATCGGTTTTTCGACTCCCTCCTCATCAACTGAGCCAGATAGCCTCCCACTCCGACAGCGGACGCATCGGTATAGAGAATGAAAGGCCGACTGAAATCGGGAAGTGCAAGCACGGGTGCTCGCGTTATTATTTCCTTGCTCTCTCTAAACGCATCATCCTGCACCTGCGTCCACCTCCAAGGCGCATTCTTACGAAGGAGGGGGCGGAGTGGGGCTGTCATGGCCGAGAAGTGCGGGAGGAATCGCCTGTTGTATTCACATAGGCCGAAAAATCGCTTGAGACCTCGTTGGTTTGTAGGCGGACGCATTTCGATGACTGCCCGAATCTTGTCGGGAGATGGCTTCAAGCCTTCGCGTGTAATTACAAAGCCTAAGAAATCCAGTTGAGCGGCCATAAAGACGCATTTTTCCGGATTAAGCGTGAGGCCAGCTTCACTCAGAAGTGCAAGTACACGATCCAGGTGTTGAAGATGCTCCTCGTCCGTTTCAGAGAAGATAATTATGTCGTCTAAATATGGAATCGCAAAATGGCGAGTGTCGTTACCGAGCACAGTAGACATTAGCCTTTGGAATGCACTAGGTGCCAGATTCAGGCCGAATGGCAGTCGGAGGAAACTGTACGAGCCACGCGGACACACAAACTGAGTGCCGTTCCGCGATTCGGAATGAATCATCAGCTGCCAAAAAGCTGATATCAAGTCGAGTCGGCTTAGATAACGTGCTCGGGACAAATCGTCCATTATAGATTCTACTGTTGGGAGAGGAAATCGGTCTGGGATAATCTGCTTATTTAGCTCGCGGAAATCGACGCACATACGTTTGCCGCTATTAGCCTTAGGTATTACCACCGCAGGTGCACTGTAAGGCCCATCAGTGGGCTCTATTATTCCCTCATCGAGGAGCTTATCAATTTGCTCGCTAATAACTTGCCTGTTAGCAGGGCTTTCTCGGTAAGGGGGTAAGTTCACGGGGGGGGGGGGGGGATCCCCTGTGTCGATGCGAAGCGTCGTAAGGGACGTACAGCCAATACAGCCAGAAAACATGTGTGCGTATTTCTGCTTGAGAGCGTCGATGGCCACCTGCTCTGATTCCGAGAGAGGGTGGGACTCTATGGGCGACCAGTCGCGGCCAGGTAGGTCGTTCCAGGAGAGAGACGGTTGTATGGTATTCAATCGTACCGCATGCGACCATTTTTTCTCTTTGAAATTCATTTGAATTCCCGCCTGCTTTAAGAACGGCATACTCAGGATCAGGTTGTTGGATCAGGTTGAGTGTCCACGACGGCGCATTCGACTCTCCATTTGACCTCCGCTAAGATTAGGGGAATTGTCGCATGACATTTCGGGCGGTTGATGCCGCCCATTGCTCCTCGGAAGCAGAGTGGATAGCGAGGGGTCTGAGTTCTCACCTCGCGGGGCTTTGCCCTCTCTTGCACTCCGCTCCACAAGGAATTTGACATGACATTTACACTGGCACCGGAGTCCAGTAATGCAATGACAGTTTCCCCGCAAATCTTAACAATCACCCTCGGAAACGGAATCTAGGTTCGTCAACAAACACTTTCTACATTGTGTTGACGAACCTAGAAAGCTTAACTTCTTAGAATCTCTTGAAATAGCTAAAGTACCACCTGATATATTATTAAACCATGAAAGAGGCCCACTTGACCTATCACAGTGGGCTTCACTGGTTTCAAAACTTTAACCAAGCTGTCACACGTTGATCCTCGCTCAGCTATAGTGGATAGATCGTCCAACCACGAGTGGTTACCAGTGAATTGCCGTGGGAAGAGGAAGGAGAGATTGACTCATGGGGATCGTCATGGTCCCGCAAAATCTTCCTTTCCCGAGGTAACAATTGCTCACGGCGGCCAAGTTGAGAAGGCCCTCGGCTATGGGTTGTGGTTTGATAACCACGTCGGTAGCGACTATTCACTGTGACTGATTCCGTTTCGAGAGCTGAAGCAAGCTTCCTGCTCGTGTCATTTGGAGTCGTAATGACAAGGCACCTCAGTTTCCCGAACGCTTAATCTGCCCTACACGTTTCAGACACCTTTTGACGAGGTGCTCCGTCGAACCGCACCCATAACAGGCGCGCAGGCCCGTATCTCTAGTGGCGACTGCATCACCCTGTCGTGCCCGTTGCCCCGAAGGGAGTGCACCCGTGGGTGCACTCGGTAGGCCCGCTGAAATGCGGATCGGGGGCGAGAATACGTCAGATGTTTCTGGATAATCCCGCTCTAGCTGCTCGAACTTTCGGGCTATACGCAGGAGATCATTAAAGGTCTCGCAAGGTTGCATATGTAGCCAAGGGGCGAGCTTGGCGAGTGCCTTTTCGAGGAGGTCTTAAAAGAGCTCCTCGTCTGAGAGGGGACGGGAGAGAGCTTTCGACAGGGCCCTCATCTCGAGTATAAACTCGGAGAAGGGTATCCTCTGTTCGTACACTCTCTGTTTGTACATTCGGCGACGTTCTCTATCCGTGCGTGGCAGGCGGCATTTTCCCCTTATGCTCCGTATTATTTCTCCTCAGGACAGCTCACTGGCTGATGTGAGACAGATCGCATAGGTGCCCGTGAGGAGTCGGGGAGCATTGGCACGCATCTCGTCATCTGACAGTGCGTGCATTCGTTGGAAATGCCCTACTTCGTGGCACCAACACTCCACAGTGAGCACGTCCTCATCTCCCTTTCCAGGGATTCGCCCGATGCTGGCCATTATGCGAAGGCATGTTTCGGCTGTTAGAGGAGGGGCTCATTGGGTAGTAGGAGTCAGGACGGGGACGTTGTTCGCGGTTCTCCGCGGCGGACAAAGCGGATCGTATCGGGAGGAGGATTCAACCTCCGTAATGCGAATGCCTCGCTGTTCACCCTCCCAGCGATGAGCAGTTTCCCGTACCTGGGCCGTTTCGCTCGGGTGGGGGGGAGGACAGTCCACGAGGGTCAATAACGCTCCTCCTCGTGGAATCGTGCGCAGTATCAGGGAAACGCCGTGTAGGCTGCCAGGCACACGCATGAGGTTGGTCGCCCGTTGGGAGACCAGCCAACCTGCCCGCTGGGTCACCTCTCATGGCGTCCTGAAACTGAGCGCGTCTATCATTCGGGGATACGCCGGGAGGACGGCTGGTATAAGGATGGGAAGGGTACCGTGTTTCAGGTTCCCCCGTCGTTCTCATCAGCCCTCCTTGCGGAGCGTCCCGTTCGGCCACACACCTTGCATCGCGGAAGGACGGTGAAGATCGCCAGGCACGCTCATGCGGTCGGGCGCCTACATAGGGCCCTCCCACGGCTGCAGGAACACTTCTCGTGTCCTCCTGCTCGGTCGCGTCCCCAGCATCAGGAAAGCGCTGTGAAGGTTGCCGGGCCTACTCACGCAGTCTGGCGCCCACAAAGGGCCCTTCCACGGCGGCCGGAACGCTTCTCAGATCATCCTGTTTGGTCGCGTACTCAGCATTAGGGATGCACTGTGAAGGTTGCCGGGCCGGGCCTGCTCATGTGGTCGGGCGCCCACATAGGGCCCTTCCACGGCGGCCAGAACGCTTCTCGTGTCTCCCGGCTGCTTCTGTTATAGCCTCTCCCAAAATCCCGGTCGAGCCATGACTGCTTCCACTAGCTCGTCGAGCGTGCAGGTTCGCAAAACCTCGCCTCGCCCTACTCGAACATTTTGGGGCTTGGGAGTGCCATCTTCCTTGTTATTTGTCCCGGGTTGGTTACCTCTTCCTCGGAGGACTCTATGTCCTCCTCCTCGACGGGAGGGAGTAGCTGGGGCTGGGAGTCCGCAGGGTGGTCGGGATCTCCTTCCATGGGTTCCTCAGGGTAGAATTCCGTTCTAGGCTGCCGATCTCTCAAATCGTAGTGACGAAGAGTACTCATCTCGCAGAAATGATGCCACTAAAAGGGTTAAGGAGTCTAAACGAGAGGAAAAAAGTACGTTGTTTCACGGGAACGAAGATTGCAGGTCTACAGTCTATAATCTGCGCTTGAGAGTACCCCTATAATGAGAAGCGTGAATCGCGTTAGGATAAAAATAATAAACGTTTAAAATGAAAAGGATACTCCTTATGTATGCGCGAAAAGGATCAGGCCGCAATAATCAGGAGAAATACTTCTGAAAATTTCGAATCCTGGCTAGCACGGCACAAGTAATATGGGTAACGAGGGGGTGGGAACCACTACGATTTTGGCGAACGATTCAACGATCCTGAATTTGCGTTGTGTTAAGGATGGTAAAGTCGTATAGTGTGGAATTCAGGAAGTTGACCCACTACCAAACTCGAAATGAGGAACGGGGGCGAGCAGGGGTAATTAAGAATAACGCTGCTTAGAGAAGAAACAAAAAATAAGACCTTTAACGGGAAAAACACAATTTAATGGGCCGAACAATGTGAAAGATTAACAAATAATAATAATAAAGAATAACAACAAAAAAAAGAATGGGATAACAATAAAAAGGTCCGGCGAATCCGAACGGACTGCTAGGCTCGACCCACTAAAAAAAAGAAAAGATATATTTATATACTTAAAACAACTCACCCTAAAGTTCCCTAGCTTATCTGCGGGCGACGTCGACTTCGCTTTCTGAGGCACGTAGATGAGAAGAGAAGGAAAGAGGGAGAGAGACGGGCCCAAGAATACGCCTTTATTAAAGAGGCACGGAAAAGCACAAGAAGAGGCGAGCAGTGACCGAGTAAAAACAGGTAGAGCACGTCCGTAAAAATAGTAATCGGTACGCACCAAATCCACCCAAAAGTATCTCAGATCGCAACTGGCCGCAAGACAAGAGGAAAGTTAGGGAAGCTTTCTCTGTCGTGTCACAAAGGGTGACAAACCCTGAAATATGGAAACAACCGTCCAATCAAGAATTAAGGGTTCAATGGATTGCCCCAATCAGTGCAGTCTCTCTCTCATAATCAGCGGAGCTGACTGCTCTGGCGAAAGCTCTTGAATTTGCGTTCAGCCATCCTCGCTCCAATTTTTGGATATTTTCTGACTCCAAGAGTGCTCTGCAATCATTGGAAAAATTTAATTCTGACAATCCTTTTTGTTTAAGAATCTTAGAATACCTTTTCTATCTAGAATCCCAGGGCACTAGAGTTTCGTTTGTTTGGATCCCAAGTCACATGGGAATTCCGCTCAACGAAAAGGTGGATAGGGCTGCGAAAGACGCTATAACCCACCTTCCCGTTACTGAATTATTATCTATACCGGAACATTTGTTTCCGTTGATTAACAAGAAACTTCTATCTTCTTGGCAGGAATCCTGGTCGCTTAACCTTACTAATAAATTGTTGGAAATAAAGCCTGTTATTAGTCCCTGGACCCTACCTAGTTTAGGTATTCGGCGCGAAGACGTTGTCCTTACTCGTTTAAGGATAGGCCACTGTCGTCTTACTCATATTCATCTCTTGAACAAAGAACCAGCTCCACTGTGTTCGTGAGGAGCAGATTTGACTGTTAAACACATCCTTATTCAATGCCCTCTACACAGTAAGCTGCGTCGTTCGCTGGGGCTTGAATATTCGTTGGATTTTTTATTGGGAGAAAATCCAGTTATTTGTAAAAAAAATATTTTATTTCTTAAAGACTATTCACATTTTTAAAAGTATTTAATCATCCCTTTTTTTCCCCTTTTGGTCCGCTGATATTAAATATTTTTTATAATTTTTAAAAATTTTACATTTTTAAACTCACCTAATCATTTCAAAGTTTTATTATATGTCACAACAGTGTTGTAGTATATTTTTACCAATTTTACTTTTGTTTTAGCCTGCTGAGATTTTTATATTATTCTTAGAACTTCATATCATATTTTAACGTCCATGATTTTACTACCCTTTAATTATTGGCTATTTATATTTTTAATCGTGCGTGGCGTCTTAGGTCAGAATTGGGCGCAAAATGACCTTAGTAGTTGGCGCGCCCTAAAACCCAACCAACCAACCAACCAACCATCTCTCATAACGTAACTCTAGTAATTCAAATAGGCCAATTAAGCGTGACTCCCTTGTCCGAGCAACGGTCGCCTCGCGGGGGCGAGGGGGCAGGAAAAGACTAAGGGGTGGCCCGACAGGGGATCGAACACTTCCCGAGTTTCCCGCCAAAAAGTCCCAGACAAAGAAGAGAGGCTTAATTACATATTCAGAGAGCAAAAATTCATGAATATTACGAAAAAGCTAAAATATGGAACCAAACATCAGCTCCACGAGAAAAAGCTATCATGTGTAAATACACAGAGCGAAAAAATTTCTCCACGCGCAAAATTCTCACTCAAGAGTGGGCGCATTGCGGCTTTTTTTTACCGCAATTGTAAATTGCACTTTTTTACTCTAAGACAAGGTAGTTTGAGAAGTAAATAGACTGGTTCAAGTGTTTTAAATTTTATTTATTATTATTAAACACAAAAACATAATGCTTAGACATCGACGTCCATATCTTGGTCCTGGTCGCCATCGCACCTGACACATGTTGTCTCTTGACGCGAATGCCTCTTACAGACATTATTTCTGCATCTCTGGCACACAACTTTTGATCTGTTATTCTTATGCCGTCCGCAAATATGACAGATTCCTGGTTTTGGTGCTTCTTGAACCTCCTCCTCTTTTTTATATTTAGCTAAAAATGCTGTGATATCTTTTGGCAGATTATATAGTCTAGATCTTTCTTCCAGATGAGTTTCCATAAGGCTAAGTGCCAGATTCTTCAAAAACAGTCTTCTTCTTTCTCGGTTATCAGGATTGTTGAATTTGAAAATTATGTTGGCATTGATTCCCGCGATATCAAGATGCCAATAAAATATCGCGAGAGGCCATCTTCTACTTATTCTAGAAGTTGTGTAGAATGCGCAAATCTGGTCAACCGTATCTACTCCTCCCTTTGTGGCATTGTAATCCAGGTTTATTGTGGATTTGCAGGTTTCTTCGTCAATCTCATTTGTATCATGCATCGATGAGAGAAATATCACCGCCTTATTTTTTATAGGCATCGAAGAAGACAAACAAAAATCATACTGAAAACCAGAGAGCGTAGACTTGATTTTTCTTGTTTTGTTGGCTTGGAATTCTTGTGGTATTTCTCTTTTGTTTTTTTTTCATAGTTCCGAGTAAGGTCAGCCTCTTCTCAAGAAGATCTTTAGCCAGAGTGTAGCTTGTATAGTAGTTGTCAGTTGTGATATTTCGTTTGGAACCCTTTATTTGTTCAACCAGTCTTTTCACAATGTCATCTGGTTTGTTTGATTTGAGATAAGGACCAGGCATCTGCTTGCCACAATATATTTCTAAGTTGAGAGTATAAAAAGTTTTTGCGTCACAGAGTGCGTATATTTTCAGCCCATACTTGGCTGGCTTAAATGGTATATATTGTATGAAGCCACATCGCCCCCTAAAAGCATGTAGCATCTCGTCAACAGTCACAAACTCGCTGGCATTGTAGTGAGTCAAACAGTTATTCACAAAATTTAGGTGAAAATCACGAATAGGTGCAAGTTTGTCCATAGCTCTTCGCTCGTTCCGTGTATCTAAATTGTCGAACCTAAGGGCTCGAAGCAGAAATCGGAAACGCTTATAACTGAAGAGCCCGCGTAAAATTATCATTCCTGTGCCATCGGAATTCCACAGGGCAGCACAATTTGTATGTGCTCCCTTTTTTAAGCCTATGAAGTATAACGCACCAAAGAGAGCCTTGACCTCCACTTTTGTAGTTTCTCTACAATCTCTATCTCTACCATAATTGACATCATTTCTTTTTTGCTGAATGTATCTGTTAGTGTGAGTTACAATATCATCTATCATGGCATCAGTAATGAACAGGTGAAACGTCTCTACTTCTTTCTGCGCAGTTGTAGTATTCCTTTTTGGACCTGGCATTATTTTCATAATATTTTTGGCCTTCTGTTTAGTTGAAGAGAGGGTTACTCATCCAAAGCGTATCTCCATCTTTCCCGATGTAAAAATGGTAATCATCTTCAGCGACTTCTGGCACAGTTAGTTGATCGGCTTCCGCTTCATCCGCTGATTGCGCTGAGTCACTGCTGTGGTTGTCAGTTCGTATCATTTCATCCTCCATATCTGGGTCATCTGACTCATGCTCTTCATTTTCTTCTTCCGACAATGCTGATAATTCCTTGAGTACTTCGTCAAAGTCTTCAGAGCGCAGAAATCGACGAGACCTGAACGTAAACACAAACTCAGATAACATAGGAAAAACAGGCACCGGTATATAGAATAGGCGAAAACCAAAATATTCAAAACAAAGCTTAACCAAGCTCTAAGAAGACGTTTGATTCTATGGTAATGGTCAAAATATGCATGAAAAATAAAAAAAAATCATCACAAAACTAACAAAGATTAACACTTACATGACTGGGCGCGCAGGCGGCAAAATAGCCGCAGACACGTCACTCTCTTTTCAAAGCACCACAGCTACTGAAGCGTTATGCACATGATTTATCCGCATGTCGGAAATAATGCCATCTATCATGAAAATTGCATACTAGGCAGAACAGACAGTAAACACTACCGGTATCTAGCGGACAGTTCAGAAACTTAAATTTGCGGCTTTCTGCCGAGGGCGCGCCTACCGTTAACGAACTGGAGCGATTTCCTCGTGTCCTCCTCGCTCGATTTCCAGCTCTCTTTTTACGATCTGAATTTTCCCGCTCTGCCCCTTTACTCACGCGCACCTTTTTGCGCACCTTCCGCTTTTTGCGCTTAGGACTTTGTCCTGACAAATTATTTACGCTGCGGTTGTTAACAACTGATGGCGTTACTGTACATCCAAGCTTGCTCCTCGATTGTGATGAGCGTTCAGGAGCCTTGGGCACAACATCAGTCACCAAACTTGGTGACATGCTCGCCCCCTCTTCCTTAAATTTACTTTTATCTACGCCAACCCTCCTGCGAAAAATGCGTGTAGCGTTTGTTCGCACTATTGACACTGCAATCAAATCGTTGCCTGAATTGCTCTTGGGCACTGCTTCCTTCAGCTTTTTCCGCGTTTGCCTAGCGAAAAATTTAGCCACAAGGCCTTTACACCTGTGAAGGTTGGCTTCGGGCTCCCATGAGGGTTGCTGATACCCTACCCATTGCACAAGAAATTCCCTTTTAGGTGCCTTACCCCTGACGTCTTTTGATGTCTTGCACTTGGTAGACATCTTGTACAACGGGTCTTTTATGGGGCCCGGTTTTTTGGGGTGTTTTTAATGTTTGATGTGGCAGCTTCCTTGTTCTCCTTATGTTTCTTAAGGAAAGAACAATGAAGTGTTTTGTCTCCTCCCCCCTTGCGAGGGATTTTGATCGGCGCCGACACCTTATTGTAAACTTTGATTATGGGGAAGGGTCCGACGTATTTCCTATATAATTTCTTTCCGATTTTGTGTTTAAGCGGATTTAGCCGTGCGGCCCAGACTAATATTTTCTGACCTACTTTAAGTTGCCATTGGTGTGATGCCGATCATAATTTCGTTTATATCTTTTATTAGCTTTTCGAATGTTCTTTTGCGCTAGTCGCAAAACCTTGAAAAGGTGGGCCGTATAAGTCCCCTTTCCCTCGCTAGCGTGAACGAACTTATTGAGGGAGGGATTGTTATTTCCCGCCCTAAGTCCGCATAATACGGAGACATTTTGATAGTCTCGGACACGGACGCGTTAATCGCGATCTCAGCTGAGGTCAAAAATTCTTCCCAGTCCGATTTCTCTAAATTAATGTAATTGCGGAGTATCTGAATTACTGTTTGATTTGTCCTTTAGGACTGACCATCGGACTGGGGATGGTACGCGCTTGAGAACTTTAACGAAGTTCCCAACGCTTTAAAAATGAATCGCCATAGGTCGGCGTTAAAACGAGTGTCCCGATCCGACACTACGGCTGGCGGAAATCCGTGGATTTTGACTACATTATCCACTAATAACCTAGCAGTTTGTTCTGCTGTTGTGTTAATACCGCATGGAATAAGATGCACCCTCTTAGTCAATTTGTCGGTGACAGTAAGAAGGACGTCGTGTCCGTTAGTAGAGGGAGGAAGAGGAGCCACAAAATCAATGGCTATCGTATGCCATCTATAAGGCGGAATCTCCAACGGTTGCAAATTGCCGTAGGCTTTTTTTCGTTCCACCTTGTTAGCTTGACATTGAGGGCAGGAGTTCACATAGACAGCTATGCTTCTATTCATTCCTGGCCAAAAGTATTGGCTCCTGGCATTCTGCAAAGTTTTGTGAATACCTAAATGTCCTGCTGTGTAGCACCCCTAGAATTTTCTTTGAGGGGTCTTTGTGTAGCATCCCTAGAATTTTCTGGATTACCCCTTTTTTGGGGGGCAACACCAATTTAAGACTCTCTCCGACGCGTTTATATAATAACCCGTCTTCTATCGAAAAGGGCGGTTTTGGGCCGGCCAAATGTTTCTTAGTAAACCCACATTGTTGATAACCTACTCGTATTTCCTTCAGTAGGTCTTTCGGTACCTCCCAATTAGAAGCCGCGGCTAGAGAAACGAGAGTCTCTTTTGTACGCTTCGCGACGCCGGGTCCTTCTGTAACCAGCCGAACGCTAAGCTCCATTGCCTCAGCAAGTGAGTATAGTCTTTCCTTCCCCAGATTTCTCTTAATATGGTTTGGGAACGCCTCACTATACCACTCCACTTTGTCTTTTTCTGGTATATTTTCTAACTGATTAGACAGCAGACTAAAGCATTGATTAAATTGCTCTACTTTTTCATTACTGAAACGCACCTCTCTAAGCGCTTTGCGAATGGAACGTTCAAGTTTAGACCGTTCCTTGTCACATCTTGTACTGCTGCTTCGCGACTGCATGATACACTCTGACAAAGACGAAGTAAGATAAAGGAGTTTCTTGGCCTTCTTGCGTGGCAAAAAAAAAAGTTAGAATAAATTACGTGGTATTTCAACTGCAAAGCCTATAACCAAACGCTTTGGCTGAAACGAGAAAAAGTCAAGATAATAGCGCACGCTATAAACAATTGTAAAGTACTGGTACTATATACCACCTTATCGTTTGCTGCCGAAACGTTTAACATTACGAAATCGACGCCTTTTCTCTTCTCCAAAAACAATTGCTACGCTTCCCCCCCATAACTAACCAAGAATGGAAGCGAACCGCACAAGTGAAGAAGAGACGCGAATGCAAAAAAAAAAAAAAAAACAAACCCTTTTTTAAAAAAAAAAAAAAAAAAATCCAGTTAATTATTAATGAAGCTGTCTAATGGCATTGAAAGCGCACGCGTCTCTAACGCTAATACCAAGCGGACTGCTGATGCTAAAAAGCCTCAAAAATTCGCGTCCTAGGCTGGGGGAAAAATTTTTTTTTTTTTTTTTCTAAACCGGGGTGGGGGGGGGGCAAATTTAAAATGGATTCACCGGGCCGAACCACGCGCTGCTAACACGCCTGCCAAAAGTTTATACTCTGTGTCATGGATAAAAGAGTATTGCGCAGTGGAAGATTAAGCATACTATCAAGAGACAACAGAGTATATCTTTTGGCATAAATCATTTATTAAAAATTAAATAAATAAAAGAAATTGACTCGATTACATGCATTAATGATGAAATGGGCACGATCTTGCTTAAACGCAAGAAACGCCTAGGGCCTTGGGCCTTGCCCGAACGGAATAGACAAATCCGTTTAACAACAAGATATTAAGAAAATAGATTAATAGATTAACAAATAATACGGACCCCTTTCAAGCTCTAATATTAGGCGACTACAAGCGCGACCAATGATAGGCCTTGTTCCATCCAAGGAACGAACCTCGGATTTACAATCAACATGTATGAAAACTTTGATTCAAACATTCGAATGTAACGCTAAAGGGAACCACTAAAAGGTCCCGCTTAGTGTCCAATCAAAACTCCTGTCATTGCCCAGACGAAATGACCGAGACAAGAGCGGACGTAGCAACCGACTGTGGTAATTACCATCCTGGTTTTCTTGCGCCAAATCCGGAATCTTCTTCTAACCTAACCTCCGCTGCACCATAGAGAAAACGGCGACGTCTCGCGTTAAAATTGAGCTTGAAGCCGCTGATAACTAAAATAGTTAAAAGAGAGGCGAATTAGAATGTTATTAAACGTTGCAGAATGTACAACGAAATATGTTTAACAAACGCGCGCGTTGCTTAAATGGCTTACGTGAGACGATGCGTTCAGCGAGAGAAAGCAAAACTCTCCTGGTAGCTCGCCCCCCCTTCTCTTGCCCTGACCTTTTAAGCAGCGCGCACGAGCGGGAAAAATATTGCACATGAACGTAGGAGAGAGAAATTGTATATGCGATCGAGCATAAGAGATTTAAAGGACAAAAAATTCCCCCACTTTATGTAGGGCACTATATCGCCCAATCCATGAAGCCAAAAGGCTTCATGCGTCCACGGTGTAATCCAGGCGCTCCTTCCCACCGGAATTAGGCTGACGTCTAGGGAACTCAGCCGTCGTAACTCCGAGGCTTTTAAATCCGCTGCGAACGACCAACGTCCTTGTAGCGAAGTCGGTGAAAGGCTCTGCGATGAGTCGAGGGACGTCTCCTGTGATTCCTGGTGAATGAACGGGCGTTCCACCGGCCACGGGTTCCTCGCTCGGCGTCACTCCTGGCTCACTCGCTTCTATGCAAAAAGACACCGGCCACTGGACTGGCTGGCCGCCACTGCTAAATTCAGGGAACACAAACAACGTTTTACACAAAGTTCATGAATGTGCGCATTCGCTTCTGGCTGCGGGGGCGTTTTCTTTAGAAACTCCTCTCTCTCAGGGGTGTCGGGCAAATCGTCCAAAAACTGCGGCCGTTCTTTCTCTTCGGCCGTGATTTTCTGAGACGTACAAGAACGCCCTCGGTTTAACGAACTGGAGCGATTTCCTCGTGTCCTTCTCGCTCGATTTCCAGCTCTCTCTTTACGATCTGAATTTTCCCGCTCCGCCCCTTTACTCACGCGCACCTTTTTGCGCACCTTCCGCCTTTTGCGCTTAGGACTTTGTCCTGACAAATTATTTACGCTGCGGTTGTTAACAACTGATGGCGTTACTGTACATCCAAGCTTGCTCCTCCATTGTGATGAGCGATCAGGAGCTTTGGGCAAAACATCAGTCACCAAACTTCATGATAATTTGCAAATGTATATACTTATTATCAACCTTCTTAACATACGGATAGATGGCAAACACAAGTAACCACATTTATACAGAACTGCATAGGCCCAAGATGAATGAATGTACTATGAAGCAGCAAAAATTAATGTAGTATTTGAATAGCGTCGAGTGTTTTTTGGAATGGTGCTTAATTTCAGTTGTTCTATTAAGAACTGTATCATTGCAGAATCATTTTCATGTAACACTTTTTCTAAACACGATATTGCATAGTCAGCAGTTTCTGTAGAGGGGAAATTTGCATTTTCTTTAACAAAATGCATTAACTTATCAAGTACATTAACATCTTCTAAAAATTCTGATTTTGTTGGCAGTTTTTTTTCTTCAGCCTGCATGCCATTGATATATATACACTAAATTTTAAATCGTGTTTTACTACAATGCTCCCTACAACTTCAGGATTATCATTGTGAATTTTGTATAATCATATTCGAAAAGCTGATTCATTGGAAAACCAAAACCATAGATTACATAGCTTGGCTTGATTTTTAATTAAATGACCAAGGACATCTTCAATACCTTTGATTGCAATCTTCTCCGTGTAGTGTTGAAACTCTAGCAAGCTTTATTCAACAGCTTTGTCCATTCTTTGTTTTTCCACATCACTGAGCCTCCTACTGGTACGAGCTGCACTACTTAAATAGGAAGGCGTGTTGGGGAAAATATGTGGAATTGCACCATGGAAATTGCACAATTAAGAAAATATAAAAAAATCTTTAAAACTCTGGCAACTAAAAGATTTTCTATTCATAAAAAAACAAGCAATAATTAAAACAGGTCAAGGACTTTTTGCAGCAATGATATCAACTTGAGGTATATTCTTTGTAGAACATTTTAATTTTAACATTTTTTCTGTCATATTCTTTAAGTTCTCTTTGTAGAACACTTTATCTATCTATTTTCTATACATATAATAAAACTGTAGCGGACCTGGTGTATATTTGTGCCATGAATTTTATTTGGAGCTTAGTTGTAACTTTCATAATGGCTTATTGTTGTGTCCCATTTTGTAATTCAAATGCCAAAAAGAAAGAGGAGGGCTTGTCATTCCATGAACGTTATAACAGATAATACTAGGCAACAAAATTAAACTTTTGTCTGTTTCCTGGTTCTAAATAGTCAATTCTTGCTAATTTTGGGTCGAAAAAAAAGAATATGTGCATGAAATTTTTTTATTAGCTCTTGTTTCCGAGATACACAACAGCCTACCTATCGATTTAAAGGTAAATTGAAGAAAAAAAATTTCTGTGTAATGAATATAATACAATAGGTCATGTTTCATTAAACAGTGTTCATTTTTAAGAAAGGAGCAGTTGTTTTTAACCTATTCCTGCGAACGTTTCCTTTTGGATTGCCTCTTGTATGCCAAAGCCGGAGCATCTCTTGTAACAGTCCAGCAGTAGTCGGCGAGCATTGACACATCCCAACGACCCAGATATCTGTGTTCCATTTCAGAGATATCTTGGTGAAACCTTTCACCGTGCTCATCGCTTACAGCTCCACAGTTTTTAGGGAAAAAATCAAGATGGGAGTGGAGGAAATGAATTTTCAGAGACATATTGCATCCAAGGTCACAGAAATTCTGTATGAGTTCTTTCACCAACTGTTGGTAAATCTAGTCTTTTCTATTTCCTAGAAATCCTCGTACCACACCTTTAAAGGCTTCCCAGGCTGCTTTCTCTTCCCCCTCCAAAATTTTATCAACAGCAGTGTCCTTCATAATTTTGCGTATTTGGGGGCCCACAAAGATTCCCTCCTTAATTTTTGGTTCACTCAATCTTGGGAATTTCGCTCTTAGGTATTGGAAAGCCTCTCCATCCTTGTTCATGGCTTTCACGAAGTTCTTCATTAGTCCCAGCTTAATGTGTAGGGGTGGAAGCAGAATGTTATTTGGATCTACTAGAGGCTCATTTTGGACATTTCTCTCCCCGGAAATTAAATTTCTTGAAGACCATTTGTCTTTTATGTAGTGAGATTTTCTATCTCGACTGTCCCACAAACACAGAAAACAGCAGTACTTGGTATAGCCTAACTGCATTCCCAGGAGTAAAGCAATAACTTTCAAGTCACCACAGATCTGCCATTTATGATCCTCGTACTTGATTGACTCTAGAAGTAATTTCACATTCCCGTAAGTTTCCTTCATGTGAACTGAATGTTCAATGGGAATGGAAGGAAGAAGGTTGCCGTAGTGTAATAATACTGCTTTCAAACTAAGTTTGGAAGAGTCTATAAACAACCTCCACTTACTTGGATCATGATTTATATTCAGGGAATTCATCAAGCCGTTGACATCAATACAAGCAACCACATGTTCTTTCTTCGCAAACAAATGAAGAAGATTCTTGTGAGGATTTCTGTACTCTGTGATCTTGACTTCTGGTTGGAGGAGATGCCATTGCTTCAGTCTTGATGGTAGAAGCTCCGCCTTCTCCTTTGGCAAGTCAAGATCTCTTACTAGATCATTCAATTCTGTCTGATTTAGTCTGTGAGGCTGATTCAAATCTTCTGCCTCGAAATCTGGGTCATGGGAAGTCCCAGGTCTAACGACTTCTTCTTCTTCTGCAGCATCATCCTTTTCAGTCACATAATTTTTAGGTGGTTCAGGAATTGGTAGATTAGCCGAGTGAGGAACGGGACGAAGGGCTGATGGAACGCAAGGATACTTTACCGATTCTTTCTTTTTTGTTGACCAACCTTGTTTCATGGGGGGCGTCATGCAGAAATAACAACTGTCGATATGATTTGTTGGCTCACGCCAAACCATGGGTACAGCAAACTTCATTGCTCGTTTCTTCCCACACAACCACTCTCGCAGTCTCACTGAGCAAGAATTACAACAAACATGTGGGGCCCACTGTTTATCCTGGTCACCTACTTTCACCCCGAAGTAATGGAAGTAAGCTGTCTTTATAAGTGGGGTGATGGTTCGCTTCTGGGATGCAAAAGTCATTTCACCACAGACGTAACAAAAATTGTCAACGGCATTAACACGTTTTCGTGGCATTCTGATCTGAAAGCACAAAATTAAAAATTTTAGTGATCTGTTTAAGTGATTAATTCTGATATATTTAAATAATAAGTATTTTAAAAAAAATACTGAAAAGTGGTGAAAACTTCCAGACCTCTGGGAGAAAAACAATCCAAAACAACCAGACCGAAAGGTAAAATCGTCAATTATTTTTCAACATCATTTAAAATTTGATTCAAGAGGTCAAAAAGAGTGATGATCAGTCGATTTGACTGATAAATTTAATATAGTTGAATTGCTTACCTTCAATTGTAAGGGAAATCAGAGAGAATTTTACTTGAAATCGTGCAACCTGTTGTCTTTTCTTTGTTCTACTGACGCTCTCACTTCCTGCCCTGGATCGAAGTTTAAAAGACGGTCGGTCACAGGGAATGTGCTCCCATCTGCCGGGTGAAAAGATCATCAAAAAAATTTTATGATGAGTGAGGCTGAGGGGGAATTACAGCTATTCACAAGCCATCCATAGTGAGATTTTAATACCCGCGGCGGTTCTGTATCTTGAAAACAAGAGATAATCTCAACTTTTCGTGTTCAGCGAGACAAAATACTTTGGAAATAACTATTTTTGAGCCCGAAATAATTTTGGTGTTGGTATGTTCCGTTTATTATGTGGTGGAAGTCTTAAAGCGGCAATTCCTCATCCTATTGATTCCAGCAGAAAACTATTTATCAGCTTCGATTATTGCCACATAATAAAAAATGGCAGATCGCAGATGCTAAAACATGAATTTGGGAATTGCATCAAATATCTATATGACGTGGAAATAAAAATGACATCACTTATGAAACCTGTAAGATTTCTTGCTAGAAATCAAGTATATCCAAATATTTTGGAGAAAATGAATGTCAAACGGGTAACTGACATATTTTCTCCAGCAGTTACAGCTGCCATTAAATTCTTGCGAGAGTTTCACTTCATGCCTAGCCAACTACTGATAAGCTCTGAAGGTGCCATTAAATTCATGGAAACTATGTTTAAGTTGTTTACAATCCATGACATAAGTAACACCACTAAATACATCAGGTTCCGGATGAGTGATGCAAAACAATTTGACACCAACGAGAGATTTGACTGGTTAGAGGATACTTTTATTGAATTTTTAAAAAGAATACAAACAAATGAAAACCCTTTGCTGACAAACGAGACATATGTAGTTCTGTGTTTGACCTCAGAATCAACCGTCGTGTGTATCAAAGAACTCCTTCAGGTTTATAAATTCAATTTTGTACTAACGGGGAAATTTTTTAGTGATCCTATTGACGCTTTGTTTGGTACACTTAGCGGGACGACAAGATCAATTAGATGTAGTTGCAGTAAAGAATGCAATGAAAAAGCATCTAATCACAGGCATTTTAACAAAAACTGATGGAAATGTATTAGCAGAATATAATCAGGGGTTTAATAAACCTGTCACAAAAATGAATAATTAATATAAATGAAAGGTCTTAAGAGGATTTTTGCACGCCAAACCTCAGATGTTGATATTATTGATGAAAAATAGGAAAGAAAATTCCACAGCCTGGGATCGAACCAGGAACCTTCTGCTCACCGTGCAGATGCGCCAACCAGTCTGGGAATTTTCTTTCCGGTGAGGCGCAATTGGTTGGCGCATCTGCACGGTGAGCAGAAGGTTCCTGGTTCGTTCCCAGGCTGTGGAATTTTCTTTCCTATTTTTCATCAATAAAAATGAATAATTTAAACAGTAAAGAAAATATCTTTGAAATTCCAGCACAAATTAAGGAAGTCCTGAATTTTCTTCATATGATTGAGGCTGCTCACCATGTGCCAAATTCAATTGCAAATGCATCTGTAGCTCTTGTGAGGGTCATCGAGCAACAAATTAACTGTATTCATTGCTTAGATTTGGTTGAAAGACCCTCTACAAGCAAACCTTTATTAACTCTGATTAAAGAGCAGGATAGAGGTGGCATTCGTTATCCTAAGGACTCCTTTATTTCTATTTTGTTGACTCTTTAAATTTGCTTCTCTAGTGTTGCCATTACTGCCTAGACATATCTTTTAGGATATCTTAAAAAACACTGTCACTAATAATTTCTCGGTCTGTAATTAACCGCCAAGATCACATGGAAGCTTGATATGAATGACATGTAATCTATCGGCGTCAAGAAAATTTTTTTTTCTACGGAGGAAAAGTAGATATTCGCCTAATTAAATGCTTGAGTAACTTGCTTGGTGGAATCTTGGACTAATAACTAATGGACGTTGCACTCGCTTCTAATTCAGTGCTAGGTTTAACATATTTTTTGTGAAAATGTATTCAGAATTTTATATGTTTATAAAGAAAATGAAAGCTTTTGCTCGTGATGTTTGTTTAATTGTATAACTAAAAAAAATGGTCAGTTTCTTATGTTCATTACATTAAATGAAAAATGAAGACTTATCTTTTAACCCCTCACATTATTAAAGAAACTGAATTCTTTAATATGAATTCAAATTAAATAGTAATTCGTTTCCCATGGAGTTACAAATCAAATGTAAATTAATTATAATCAACTGTCAGTTTTTTATGAATTTTGTTTTTTGTTATATTATCTTGTTGAAGTCTGGATTTCTTAATTTTTGTCAACATCATTTACTTCAATGTAATTTTAATATAATATAGTTAAAAGTTGCATTCTAATGGCTTATGTCATTTATTTTGCTTACCACTTTTTAATAAAAACTAATTAAAGTAAGTCAAATTAGATTATTTTGGAGTGAAATTACTATATTTCGGAAAATATATTAATACATTTGCAAAGTCTAAATGATTTAGGTGTATGCTGTAAACTTAACAGCCAGTCAGCTGATTGCCAAGCAAGTTACTCAAGCATTTAATTAGGTGAATACCTATTTTTCCTCCGTAGAAAAAACTATTTTTCTTGACACCGATAGATTACATGTCATTAATATCAAGCTTCCATGTAATCTTGGCGGTTTCCGTTAATTACAGACCGAGAAATAATTAAAAATCTAGAAAAAGTCATAAAGAGCCCGCAGATTCTACCCATCGGTTAGGAGCGCTGCTTCAAGGTCACCCATCGAATTTTATTATTTTAATTTCAAAATAAATTTGCCAAAAATAAATTAAAAGAGTTCAAATAATTCGAAAATTAACTTTTTGAAATAATTTAGGGACTACTTGCCTTATTTTAAAAAAGAACGATTTATTTCTTTAAAAAATGATATTTTATAATTAAATACAAAATCACAGCCTTCCCAAGTGTAGTAATAGATCAGTTTTCGAGCATTAAAAAAAAACTACTTCAGTTTTCTGCATCCAGTATAAAATATTCAATAAGTCAAACTTTTCAATATGCAAATCAGATTTTGTGGAAAAAAAGTGAAAATTAACAAAATTAATGACTTCAAAAAGCCTAAATCTCTAAAGGATTTCCACCTAGCATTAGGCAACAAGATATATTTTGAGTTTCGTTTGCACTTGGTGACTTTAACCTGCGCCACACCCGATGCAGTATGAATTTTCTTATTCGTAGACATCATGAGATATATATTTGTTTGGATACTCTTCGTCTCACTTCTCAACCATGACCTTTCTGGTAAGGGTGACCCTAAAGTAGCCATGCTACAACCAGCATAGCTCACAGAATCCCTGAAGCACCCAAACCCCTGACCCACGGTAAGGGGGCATCCGTTCGGGAGTTAGGCAGAGGCTCTCGTTCGAAAAATAAGCGACAGTCTCCCGGCTGTTATCTCGGAGCAATGCCTCCGAGAAGCCCCACCAGGGCACTCGCTATGCGCTTGGGGAAGCGGTCGGGGGCAGCGCATGCCTTTACCCAGGAGGAGAAACTGGTAAAGCGACAACGGGATCGGGTGCTGTCAATTGGCACTTGGAATGTATTCTCCATGACAGGAAAGGAATCAGAGTTAGTGGAGGAAGCCAAACGGTATCGACTGGATATCATAGGTATTACCTCTACGAAACGTCCGGGTTCTGGAACTGTGGACTTAGAAGGAGGGTGGAAGCTTTTCTACTCTGGTGTCGACCCTAACATGACTGCCCAGGCGGGAGTGGGGATACTCACAAGTCCCCGGCTGGCAGATTATGTTGCAGATTGGACCCCCTTAGGTGGAAGACTGTGTCTCCTGAGACTTCAGATAGGGAAACGGTCTCTCTCTCTATTCGTTGCATATGCTCCGAATGCAGTCACAGAGTACCCACTTTTTCTAGATGAAGTTGATGCTGCTCTTAGCAGGAGAGGGAGTGCAGATTCTGTCATCCTGATGGGCGACTTCAATGCACACGTGGGCTATGCTGGATCGGGTCACCCATGCCAGACAGGCCTTAGCAGAGAGGCCAGACTAAAAGTGTCCGGTCGGTAGTGGACCCTCCCAAAGGGACCGGTGCTCGCAATGCAGGCATGTTTTTGACATGGCCTCCATTACGACCAGTACGTCCACCTGCGTGTTTGCCGTGCGCAGCGACTCTACTTCTGGGGAAAGGGGGATCCTGGTGGTTGAGGGAAGGCTTTCCAGAACAACACACCACTTTGGCCCCTGCTTCTCGGAAGGATGGGAGGTCTGGATGAGCCCGTCCAGATCAATCGGCTGGTCGTCGCTCCTTGGAGCTTCGGCCATAGGGTTAGGCGCTGCCTATATCTTCCTCGTATCCCTGGTGCCAATGTGCATCCCCTTGTTGGGCTCGGTGGTGGGTGGGGAGCGAGGGAGATGAAAGTTTACTCAACTTACTATGGGTAAAAATAATAAGAATGCTAATCAAAAACAAACTAATAATAGTTTTCGTGAAGGGAGACCTAGTAGAAGACCGCCAAGAAATCCGAAGTTTTTGGAGATGAAATTGGCAAGTGGGGAGTCGTTTAAGACCATCTCCCCATTTCTAATTTCAAAAGAACTTAAACGCCTCGTTGGGGATACGAAACATGTCAAGAGACTCTTTAATGGCAATCTATTGATCGAGGTTGTTAAGGATAGGCAAGCCACCACCCTGTTATCCTTGAAAAAGTTTGCGGGGAAAGCCATTTCGGTTTCTCCCCATGCAACTTTGAATTATAAAAAAGGTGTTTTCACGTGCCAGGATCTGGAAGGAATAGAGGATGAGGAAATCATTGCCGAATTGGATGATCAATCTGTTGTTGACATTCGCCGGATCGCTCCAAGGAGGAATGGTGTTCCTCATCCTACAAATTCCTTCATTGTTACCTTTGAGGGAACAGTTTTGCCAGATACCATCTATGTTGGCTATATCCAATGTCACGTGAGACCCTTTATCCCCAACCCGTTGCGATGCTTCCAATGTCAGAAGTACGGCCACACGAGAACAAACTGTCATTTTAATGCAGTCTGTTGTAAGTGTGGCCTGCCTGGACATGAGATGGAAGATTGTTCTAACGAGTTACGGTGTTGTAACTGCAAGGGAGCCCATTCTGCCCTTTCAAGAGACTGTCCTATTTGGCGGAAGGAAAAGAAGATCCAAGAGATTCGTGTCCTTGGGAATCTGTCTTTTCCGGAAGCGCGTAGGCAGGTAGAACAAAATGAAGTCCGGAACTATGCAGCAGTGGTTAAGAGTCGTCCTTCTATTAAGTCTGTTGGAACAATGACTGACTTGAGTATCGCAGACTTTTCTTGTGGAACTTCCACCTCCACAGGATCATCTGCTAGCACTAGTCGGACTTCGAAATCAGTTACACCACCTGGAACTCCTCCAAAAACTTCGGAAAGGGAAGAGGGTAAGAAACGCTCGTCAGAGGTGTCACCTTCCTCTGACCCCTCCAAAAAACGTATAGTAGTTTCTACTCCAAATTCTCCAGTTCTGGGGGGAGGGCCAGACTTCCCTTTAAACTTGGACGTGTCTCCTACTGAGGAGATGGAGTTATCCCGGGAGTTTAAACTTTCATCTTAAAACCTCCATCATGGCACTGTTACAATGGAACCTTAATGGATTCTTCTGCCGCTTAGAAGACCTGAAGCTTTTAGTCAATAAGTTCTCCTTCTCCTTATTGGCTTTGCAAGAAACGTTTCTCTTGCCATCCCAGTCTCCGACCCTAAAAGGGTTTAATTTCATAAGGAAGGACTATACAATGGGAAATAAAGCCTGTGGCGGTGTTGCCATCTTAGTTCAAAGATCCTTGCCTTTTACTACCATTAATTTAACATCGAATCTCCAGGCGGTAGCAGTTAGAGTGTTATTCAAAGACCTCTCACCTCTAACTGTTTGTTCACTGTATCTACCTCCAGATCAATATACGGACGAAACATCTTTGTCATCTCTACTGTGTGAACTGCCAAGCCCCTTTCTAGTTCTGGGTGATTTTAACGCCCATAATCCCATTTGGGGGTCTATAAAGCTCTCTGAAAGAGGATATATGATAGAGAAAGTTTTGAATGCTTTTAACATCAATGTGTTAAACGATGGCTCTTCAACATTCCTCCACTCAGCCAACGGCTCTCTGTCATGCATCGATCTATCTATATCCTCTTCATCTTTCACACATAATTTAGCCTGGAACGTATTCACAGATTTACATGGTAGTGATCATTTCCCGATCAGTATTTCCCTGAGTTCTTCTTCTTTTTCCAACCCTCAACCACGTTGGAAATTGGATAAAGCAGACTGGAAGGTCTTCCAATGCCATCTACAGTTTGAGAATAAAACACCCTTTCCGTCTGTAGATGAGGCTGTAGAGGATTTCACTTCCCGCATCCTCTATGCGGCAGAACAATCCATTCCCAAGTGTAAATCCTCGTCCACGAAAATTCCAGTGCCATGGTGGAATGAAGAATGTGCCCGAGCGGTTCGAGAACGTAAGCGAGCTCTCCGCATTTTTACCACACAACCCACTCTTGAGAATTTTATTACTTATAAGAAAAAAAGGGCCAGTTGTAAACTAATCATTTCCAATAATAAGAGACTCTGTTGGAGAGATTATATCTCCTCCATTAATAAAAACACTCCTCTTCAATCTGTATGGAACATGATTAGGAAAATAAATAGGAAAAGACTCCCGGATAAACTCCCTTCTCTCATTGTAAATGGTCATACATACTTTGACCCAAAGGAGGTAGCTAATATCCTCGGAAGGACATTTGCCGAGGTTTCACAGATAAAACATTACTCAGCCTCCTTTCAAAGACAAAAACGTATCGAAGAATCGCATGCCATAAATTTCAAATCCCGAAACCTCGAGAAATACAATCTCCCGTTTACTTTACGGGAACTGCATTATGCCCTTCGTTGCTCCAGTGATTCTGCGCCAGGCCCAGATGGAATCTTATATGCTTTCTTGAAGCATCTACCGAAGGAAGCTTATGCTCACCTTCTCTCGTTATTTAACTACGTTTGGTCATTAGGAGAGATCCCAACTTTGTGGAGAGAAGCAATTGTTATTGCTATTCCAAAGCCAAATAAAGACCACTCTTGTCCTTCAAACTATCGACCAATAGCACT
>JAHWFO010062776.1:0-10306 GCA_023313115.1 Rhysida immarginata
TGCATGCCTCTTGCTGTATATCTTTGACAAAGCCGGGAATAAATGGCGAAACTAGTTGGAACTCCTGATGTCCCTCTGTTATACTGTAAGGCCACCACCTGTTTAGAAATTAAAAGGATTAAATTGGGCGCCGAAAGTTGACTAAAACTTATCCGAGGAGTTTTAAATAAGAAATTATAGTCAAACTAAAGAATTAAATAATAACTCAAGAAACGAATTATTCAAGAAACATACTTTCGCGAAATACTATACGAGCAACAGTAACGCAACTAGAAGGCGCGAGTGTGCCCTTTAATCTTGTTTTGGGAGGGGGCCACAGTAGTTTCTAGTACAGAGGGTAGATTATCGCGAAGCGAAGCGATAATCTGCGGCACCTACTCCTACGAGGGAGTTTTGCGCCATCCCGGTAAATATCGACTGCTACGAGATGACAGTAGCAGCCGGGACCGACGGCTTAACGTGCCCTCCGAAGCACGGGGGGTTTCATGATGGAAGAGCCGCTGGTGGACAAACAAACCAGTGGCTGTACCAACTGCTGGAAAACCAGCTATGGTCACTTCGCAAATGGGTCAGACTAAAGTCCTCCAACAGCCGTGCCCCAAATAGCTGTCCCACCAGCAGTGGCCCTCAAGCCCTGGCCGTCACCCAGCCAGCAGCTGGCCGCACCTGAAGTTGCTGAACTCCATCGATTGGCAAGCCAACCGACGAGACAACCAGGCCACGGCCACCCCCGGGGGCCACAGTAACCTCCCAAATAACATCCGCAAAAGGGTTAATTGGCTAAGCTTAACCTTACCAACTCGAAAATAATGATCCTAAATAAAAGCTCTATAAAATGCATAGCGTACAAGCGGTCCAAAAACTTCCCAGGGCGGGTTAGAGGAAGCCTGAAGTTTCTCCCACGACCCTAAATGAAGACAAGTAGGTTGGCAAGTAACCTCAACACTCACAAAAAAAAAAAACCTTACCGTTTTTTCCGAATGATAAGTTCACGAATAGCACGCTACAAAATACACATTTGCACATTTTATTTAAACTTCTGCATTATTTTTCACGTGTAAACACGTCTAATTAGATGTCACTTTTAGGTTGAATTGGTGAAATAGGCCCAATTTAGTCATTAAAATAATAATCAAAGATGCTTATCAGAGAAAATATATATATCCCAACTTAGGTGACCTTAAATTAAATTTGGGGAAACTTTACCATCTTCCCTTCACCGGAAGCCAGAAACATCTAAGCGATTATCTTGCCGTATGCTGGCGCCGCCTATTCTTGGCTTTTCTGCTGTCTGCTTTTACAACTGAATTGAACAAACGTAACCAAATCTAAAAGTAGTTCCAGTGAGAGAGGTTACCTAAGGAAAAAACCACAGATTTAAGGAGAAAAACAAATTTTTAATGTTTTCTCCTCAATCTGTGGAAAAAACTACCTTTAAATTTAACAAACTTTTACCACTCTCGGCGCTTCATTGGTCACTGTTTTCCGTTACTCGAACGCCTTCGGCGTTCTGTCTACGACGTCCCCCTCCGGGGGTAAATAATTGATATATACCCCAACCTATTTGGTTACAGGGGGCAGTTGATTTCCCCTCGGCCGGTTACAGGAGGCTAATGATCCGTATTTTTTAGTGGTCACAGAAATGGCTGCCAGAAAGTTACGGGATCTCATTTTATGGCTAAACCTAAATTAACCCAACCTCAGTTAACCTAACCCAACACCAGAACGCTCAAAAAAATGCTGGCTTACCTTTAAGACATGGTTCCTTTCGATAATGGCTAATTATCCAGAAAGCAGAAAAAAGAAAATCTGAAATCCACAAATAGTTCGAAACGACCGCGACATGCCAATTGTGTGGTTGCTATGGCAACAGCTAACGCACGACGGGAAGAGACCGCCAAAACACGCCCTGTAATGTCGGAATCCACATGCAGGGGGGTGCCAACAGTACTCGGACTAAATATTTTTATTGGCCAAGAAATGGCTCCCAGAAAGTTCTGGGAGCTCATTTTATGGACCATCCTAAGTTAACCCAACCTCACTTAGCCTAACCAACATAAGAATGAACCCCTCCAAAAAATCAAGCCCCTGTTTTTCTCAATCCCCTTCAAAACAAGTCGCCCACTTTTAGAATCTTCTCTACAGATGGCGTCACCGTACATCATACAGATAATCGCTCAGACGTGTCTGGCTTCCGGTGAAGGGAAAACCGTAAAATCATGCCTTAAATTTTAATAAGAAAGATTGGCTTGTGATCGACAGTGGATTTTAATATTTTAAACATCGTTTAAAAATTATCATTGCGTTGTCTTATCTTTTCTTTAATTTTAGTTAGGTTAACATTCAAAATTGCCGCAATATATATGGCAAAAATACAACGAAAATGAAATTACGAAAGTCATACCAGATTCTGTTACTTTTATTTGAAACGGACAGAAGAAATATTAAGTTGCATGTCCTTACTTAAGTTCGAGATTAAAGGAACAATACATCTGACTAAGGCTCATACCTACAATTCCTAAAATGTCATAAAGATATAAAATAATACTTGTATTATGAAATGCTAAGAAAATATAAACAATACATGCATTCAGCAACAATGCATTTATTGTTTATATTTTTTAGCATTTCATAATGCAAGTATTATTTGATGTCATAGGAATAATCAACTAAATATAGTGGTCTATTCACTTCAAATCTAAGACCAAACTATCATAAACAAAATATAAAAATCAAGTAGTGTTAACACAAACCTTAAATAATGCCATAATCAAAACACTACAAGAAATATTAAGCAGCGTTTTCACAAAACACTTTTAAATACGATGTGTTAATAAACACCAAGACAACTTAAAAAGAATACAGATGAGTGTCAACAATCAAGGCCAAAAAAAAACCATTGCAAACAGCAAATGTATTAACATTCAGCATTGTGGCAACTTAAAATGCAATAAAATTATGTTCTCAAGGAATTATTTCAAAAATCCATAAAGCAAAACTATAGCAATATTAATAACTAATGTCCAAACAATTTGTCAAAATTGTATCCACAACGTTCGGTCATCTGTAGAAGTTTAAAACAAAATTAACTGGTATAAATAGAATATGATAATATAAATGAGAAAGGGAAAATACGTATTAAAAAAAAAACAAACAAACAAAACAAATGAATACCAGAAGAAAGCTGACTACCTAGCAGAAACAGTCAGCAACAGAGGCCTTGTAAAGAAAATCAGATGATTGGAATAATGTCCCATGATGAACATAAATCTGCTAATCAGATGGTATACGCCTAGTGCAAAATTTTACGCATACAAAGGGATGGAAGTAGATGAACTCCACAAGAGGCTACATCGAGTAAAAATCAAAGTCCATGGCTAGGCTAGGCTAGGCTGGAGGCTGAGTGAAGGACAACTGCTGCTGGCTAAGTCGGCTGGTGAAGTTAAGCTTGTTGACAAAAAACTGAAATTGGCTGCTGCATCCAACAAAGGCTGTTGATGCGGTCGTCACCCATAGCGAGAATCAGGGTGCGTTCACTTATTCGTTCGGAGTCATGCTCCGAGTCAATGTGATCACGTGATTAGAGTACCAGCGTCATGGCTCAGAGTCAACATAACGACGTAACAATCGAAGACTTTGATCGTTATAATCATTTGTGAGCAGTATTGCCAATTTAGCCTTTTTTTTCATGCGCTTATCTTTTGTTGGACATTTTTAATAAAAATTAAACAATGCGCAGCAACCATCTACCATTCATTTACAAGTCTTCAATTCTCTTCAAAAACTCTCATCATTATTCGTTGGTGAACTTGTTATTATTTATTCTTATTATTTGTTATTTTATCTTCTCCATTTATAAATGAGTATAGAATCATTCATTAATAAATAAACATTACTCCTACTTCGTAAATTAACGTATAATACACAAAATAATGAAAATGAGCTTTTAAATTGGACACATCCCTGCTAAATTGGCAACACTGCTTGTGAACGATTCGAGATATTTTTTCCCCACTTCGCAACCTCCGGAGGCATTAGAAAAGCATGAGCAGTGCCCATGGCACTTTTGGTTATGGGGAACCTTTAACATTGAGTTATTTTTTATTAACAGGAATAAACAATAACATATTTTTTATTTTTTATTATTTTTATAAAAACAAAGTTCTGGTCATAATTGTAATTTTAACTTATTATCACAGAGGCTAGGGTGGCCTCATGCGTAAATATGGAACTGAGATTGAGCATATAAAAATTAATAATTATGCTGAAGAAATTGTCTTGAATCAAATTTTCGATCAATTTAAGCTAAATTTTCGTTTGTATCGTGACAAGCCTACAACAATGGAAGGCTAACCAATTATGATAAGCTATGATCGTGCACTTTCGAAAGATAGAGGCGGCCCTGTTGATAGTTAAACAACGTATGCGCCAGCTTGAAGAAATAAAGTCTTCTCTTGTTTGTGTGCTTGCCACGGCTCCTAACAAGCGCGCTCGCAAACGATATCTCATTGTAACAAAATTAATCATCGTTGAAGTCTCAACTTTGTTGGCACTCTTCATTGTTGCGTCGTCTTTCTCATTAATTTTTTTGACTCCGATGACTCCAGCTTGAAAGCAGGAGTTAAGGGAGTTAACCCGAGTCGCACTCCAAGCGAATAAAGAAACAAACTCCGAAAGACTCCAAGCGTACCCTGAAGTTGGAGGTCAAGGGAGTTAACTCCGAGTGAATAAAGAAACGGAGATCAAATGACTCGGAGCTAAAAAAGAAACGGAATCCAAATGACTCAGAGTCACGGGAGTCACTCGGAGTGACTCCAAGTGAATAAGTGAACGCACCCACAGAAGAACGTTCAAGACAAGCCATTCAACAATAGCAGGTGGTATTGTTTACAAAACAAAAGGAATTATATTTCAATCACGGTCTGTAGCAATGACGTATATTAAAGATAGACTCCGAATCCTATTGTTGTAACTTGAAGCAAATTGGGAAGCTCCATGCCCAGAACTGTCATGGCTGAAAGTGAGTGAAGATGATGCAAAACACATGGCTAAACACGAGAGTAGCTGATTAATAATTCTTTCACACGCCACTTATCAGCGAGTGATAAGTTTATCTTTTCGTTTACTTTGTATTTGAAGTATTTTATTATATTTTATAAACAATTTTTCGTTCATGGTTTCAATTTCAATTTCGTTTCGATTGTCTTTCAGTAACGTATTTTCATTTTAGTTACGTATTTTTGATTTATTTTTGTGGAAAATGATTCCTGATCCTTTTTCTTGTCTGTTTGTACAGTTGTATGCAGAACAACTTTGAATAATGGTTTTGAATTAATAATTCCTCGGGTCCAAAATC
Organism: Rhysida immarginata; assembly: GCA_023313115.1. NCBI lineage: Eukaryota > Metazoa > Arthropoda > Chilopoda > Scolopendromorpha > Scolopendridae > Rhysida > Rhysida immarginata. The sequence goes on from JAHWFO010062776.1 coordinate 5,357, forward strand.
TTCAAAAACAAAGCAGCCAGACAGCTAATTACTCCACGGCTCACTCCTGCCCGGAACTATCATGGCTCAATTTGCTTCACTTTTTGCCGCTGTTAACAACAGGATTCGTAGTCTATCTTTAATATACGTCATTGGCCTGTAGATATTCATGGTCATCGAGCTTCGGCCATTTTCCATTGTTTCGAGAAGCTAAGGAAAACAGATCGCGCCAGGTGCCAGATAGATCGCACTATTCCGGCCGCAACCAGCGATAGAGATTTTCATTGAAACTGAATACGAAAGTAAAGTTTCTGTCTGCCGATAGGGTGGCGCTGCAGGCGCAATTGGGCAGATTGTACATGTAGCGCCACTTTTCAATAGAGTTCCCGCCCTAACGGGAGCTAGAAACTTTAGCTTCATTTTAACAATGGAGCTCGATGACCATGAATATCTATAGACCGTGATTTCAATACAAAAAAAAAACATAATTAAAATATTTAAAATAATGTAGGAAACATGAGATGGAGAAAGAATATAATAAAATGAAATATGTTCGACATCACACTTTCTTTTTTTTACATTTGCAGTCACTTTTTGTGCTATGGTGCGTCACATAAGTATAGGACCACCCATATTTTCCCTTGTCTGTAAGAAACAAAATAAAATAATTAAAACATTGTCACTCTATCAGATTCTCACAACTAGGCCTATTATTTATTGTCTCCAAAGAAAATAATGGAAAACAAACAACAACAAGTATAATAATTTATAAAAATAAAAATTAAGCTGTCCCATAAGTATAGGATCAGCATCACTTAATGCCATTTTTCGAGCAGAAAAATTAACAAAGCAGAGATTAATCAGTCAATAGATGACACTGGTGATTACCTAATAGGGTTGCCTCCACAATAACTTTCAAGTGGCTGTAAACAAGCAACTTAAACACAATGCTTCGTAACACCACCTTGTGAGACTATGAAAGGGGTCAAATTGATGCTTTGAAAGCTTCTGGAGTGAATGCACGAGGTATAGGAATGGCTGTAAGTCGGACACATAAAGCTGTATTTAATTATTTGAAAGCTGGTGCTCAGCATGGCCAGAAAAAGAGACCTGGGAGAACTCAAAAGAGGACTAATCGACAAAAAAGGGCGATTATCAAAAAAATGAAAGACCCCACAACATCTTTACGTGTGGTGGCCAATTCTGACGATGTTCCAGTATCAAAATCAACTGTACAACGGATTGTGAAGCAGGCATCATCTCTTGTGTACACGAAAAGAAAACAGCAACCTGCACTCCAACTGCACCACAAGCAGTAACGGTTGGCCAGTCGGTGATGTTCTGGACAGAAGATTGGAAGAGAGGGGAGAAAAAATTCAATTTAGATGGGCCAGACAATATTACTGGCAATATTGCTGGCAATATTACTGGCATGACATCAGGAGGTCAGAAGAAACGCATTTCATATGGCAACAGGGAGGAGGATCACTTATGGTCTGGATTAGCTTCGGATGGAATGGTAGAACCAATTTAGCTATTATTAGTGGAAGAATGAAGACTTCAGATTATCAAGATCAGCTTGATATTCATCTTTTACCGTCTGGGGAGAAGATTGGAGGGACCAGATGGATTTTCTCAGTTCACCGTGCAAACAGTACATATGAGTGGTTTTTAGCAAATTGGGTGCAAATTATGGACTGGCCTGCACTATCTCCAGATATCAATCCATTGGAAAATGTATGGGGCGCTTTAGCCAGATCTGTTTACGCAGGTGGTAAACAGTACCGCAATATAGAATAATTAAAGTATGCTGTGTTGAATGCCTGGGAAGAAATTAATTCAGAATACCTGCAAAACCTGGTCACAATTATGCCAAACCGAATTTTCAAAAATATTGAAAAAAGGGATGATTTATTGGGCATTAAGTGATGCTGGTCCTATACTTATGGGACAGCTTAATTTCTATTTGTATAAATTCTCATTCTTGTTTTTGTTTGTTTTTCATTATTTTCTTTGGAAACAATAAATAATAGTTGTGAGAATCTGAAACAGTGACAATGTTTTAATTATTTTATTTTGTTTCTTGCAGACAAGGGAAAATATGGGTGGTTCTATACTTATGTGAACGCACATTTTTTAAGCTTGGAATAATTTATTTGTTCCTTGCTTATTGTATTTTATTTATTCTTATTGCTTATTGTTGCCACGATGTATGTTTAAAGTATTAAATGTACTCATTAATGATTTTGTTTAATCCAAGCCACGTTCTATTTTTTTTAATCTTCTGAACAGCGATAAAAAAGGATATCACTGCCTCATGCCATGACCACCGAGAAACAAGGCTTAAGCGCGGAAACGTCATACACTGTTATTAATCATTAAAAGGATATTGTTATTCGTATTTCTGCCAATGATAAGTCTTAAATTAGGGTGTGTCCAAGAAGTCCGACCGAATTCGACCAGGCGGCTTCAATTTGGGCTTGGCTGGTCTAAGCGTCATTGTATTATGGGACAACCCGGTCGTGGAGCAGCGCCGTCGACGCACTACCTAAATTTGTATTTGTCCCTAAATGATGCATCGCCTTGGCGGTGCGCTTGTTTGCAAAACGTACTTGAGTTTTTAGAGAGCCAAAAGTTCTGCGCTCTGATTGGTCAATGACGTCACTGGCTGGCTGACGTTGGTGCGGGTGTTGGTATGGGAAATTCGAATCCGAATTCAAAAATGAAACTGATGGTTCTTTTTGCAAAACTTTTTTAAAAAATGAGAGAATAGACAGATAACGGGATGCTTTAGAGTTTTGGACTAAGTGCTTCAAAAATATCGCTCAAACTTTCAGAATTTAAACTTTCATAACTTAAACTTAACAAATGCCTATCAAATGTTTTATTTTTTAAAAAAGTCAAAGTAATTTAAAAATTATTAATAATAATAAAAAATTACAATTCTTAGAAAATATTACTATTATTTATTTATTTATTTATTTATTTAAAATATTGTAAGCAAAAGGCTAATATAAGCCCACTAATACTTTACAAAGAAATAATATACCATAACATGCAGAAAAAACAAATAGAAAATTAAAAAAAATGTAAATAAAAATGACTTGACAATCTGACTAGCTTATTAAAAAATAATTGAAAAGCCAAAATTATTTTAACTTAGGGAATTTCTGATAATAAAGTAGGAAACTGGAAAGGCTTTGGAGATAGTAGAGTGAATGTGAGCAACAGACGAACGTTTAGAATTGCATATAACACCTAGGTCATTAGTTATAGATTTTTGTTGTAATTTACAACCATTTAAACTGTAATTAAAATTATAGACTGTTTTCTTCAGGGAATAGGTAACATAGCGACATTTATTATTGGTGAACATATTATTTTGTATTCCAAAATGAAATTTTACTACCTGTTTTTTTGCAATAGATCAAGAAGTAATTTATAAACCAACATTAAAGCAATAATTTTGGCCTCGAAAAAATAATTAATATAGCATACAGTAATAACTCTCCTCAGCTAAAATTAAAAGTTAAAAGAAAAAAAAAACAGTCTAAGATAATTGTAATATTTTCTTAGAATTCAAAATTATTCAATTAAAAAATTCACAAATTTTAAAATTTTCTAAGTTATAGTCAATAAATTAAAAAAAAATATCCACATACAGTGCATAGGTTAAACCAAAGTAGTTTATTTAAAATTAAAATTTATATCAAACATTGTCAGCATATAAAAACATCACGATTATAGAAGTGTTGCAGATAAAAAAAAAAGTGTTGCCAATTATTTAAAAAAAACTGATGCCACATAAATAGCAGGGCAAGTTTTAAGAAAAGTGCTTCAAAAGTGTGGCTCAAACTATCAGAATTTAATCTTAAATGCCTAATAATAATCAACAGTGTCTAAACTTTAGTAGAATGACTTTTGCCCAATGAACAGTTTGAATTGAAGCAGGCTGAGAAATTATCTGGTGCAGGCAATTCGCGTCGTTTAGGAAGCAAAAGAGAATTGACTTTACACATTGAATATCCATGTTCTTTGATGAATGATGATTTTGGAGGACGTCCTGTGATGATATTTTTTTTCGGCCACCTATTTTCTTTCTTCGTCTTGAGATGGCAGTAGATTGAACTGAGATTAGTCCCCCAGTAGGTTTTTTACGACCACTTTTTAGAGGCAAACCTCCATGTGAATAACAACCAAATGTTGCCAATGCAGAAACTCTGGCTGCATCTGTTTAGCACTGCTGGTACTTCGTAAATCCTTTGATTGCTGCCTCACAAAACTGTTCTGGGTACTGAGTCATTTTAGACAGCACGTCATCATAGAATTTTTTGAGAGTGTTTTTGGCAACAGGCAGTAGTTCCGTGTGTTCCGTGTGGTCAATTTGATCTGCTACGCCATTTTCAGTATCCTTCAACACCGGTGATATTTCAGCAGGGCCAGTTTCATCTATGCTGTTATTTTCAAAGGCAATTTGTCTAAGTGGCTGGTACCAGTTTTCTGGAACATTTTGTTGGCCAGTAGCAATATAGTGAAAAATTAATTTTTCGGAACTGGCGGTGGGAAGGAATAGCATCGTATTTATAGTTTGCTGCTTAACTACAGCAAACTGGTGCTTGCATGCACCACCATTTATTCCAATCGGGCAGGAACACGAAGCTGATTTGATGTCAACTACATAACTGTTATTACCATATAAATTTTGCACGTGGAAAATATTTGAAAATCCTGTAGAGGTCACTTTCATTCTTTCAGCTTTCTTTTCAAGCTTCATGTAGTCAGCTTTTAAACGCTGATCAGGGCGTTCTGAAATTACAAGGATAATCTTGCGCTCATAATATTTCTCCATTTCTACTGAAAGAAAGCTAAATAACTGCACAACATTATAGGCTTTGGTACGCAAGAGAACTTTGTCTTTCAACACTCTCATTGCTGCTTCGTCAAGATTATTAGTGTTGTGTCCCCTCACGG
>JAHWFO010062800.1:0-13096 GCA_023313115.1 Rhysida immarginata
ACTGGACGAGTGGAAAAGGCCAGAAATGTGGACGAGAGGTGACTGGTCGTTTCGTCACGACAACGCTCCAGCCCATTCAGCCCTCGGAACTCGAGAGTTTTTGGCCAAACACTCGATCACTGTTCTTCCTCACCCACCCTACTCACCTGACCTCCCTCCTTGTGACTTCTTCTCGTTTCCCAAACTCAAAAGACCTTTGAAAGGAAGGAGATTTGAGACGATTCCCGACATAAAGGCAAATGCGACGAAGGCGCTGAAGGACATCACAAAAGAAGCGTTCCAGGACTGTTTCCAAAAGTGGAAACACCGTTGGGATAAGTGTGTGCGTCGGGGAGGAGAGTACTTCGAAGGGGACCCAGATGTGTAACTTCTGAATAAAGTATATTTTGTTTTATGACGTCAGTCTACGTATTTTTTGAACAGACCTCGTATATTAAAAATTATGATCGAGAGGAATGTCATAGCCATTGTATTGGAGTGATAAATAAATAGGACTGATATTTGGAGGATGTTATGGCACTATGCCCCTTTACCCATACCTCAGTACTGCGAGAATACAGTATTTTCTTGGCATGGAGCTGTTTGTGACGTCGGAATTTGTTCTGCCAATAAGATTGTTTCTTCTAGGTGAAATAACTTTTATGATGTTCCATTGCTTCTAATTCATCCATAAAGAATCTTGTCGCATAACAGACACTGAAACATTCCCAGTGTGGCAACTTAAAAATTTTCGATCGAGAAATCGGCAGACATGATTTTTACTAGCGTCGAAGAGCAAGCTCAGGAAACAACTGCCGAACCGGCGAATGACCAGGGTGTCGAGTGGTTACTCGTGGTGGAGAAGAAGAGACTTTTGAGACGACTTTCTGTCTACCATGCGCACCTCATGGTGACTTCTGCGACGGGTTGGGGTTCAAGTAGGCGCAAGCAGTGGCGAATGTTCGATGCCCAAATGACAGAAGTCTATATTCGTAAGTGTTTTGGTACTATGATCAATTTCAGTTTGCTTTTTAACTGAGATAAAATCCAGTTTCAGTTATCCATCATGTTTTGTTTCTTTTAAAAGCTATATACGAGGGTGGGCTGAAAAGTAATGCACTATTCACTTTTCGACATAGTCCCCATCCCTTTCCACGCATTGTACCGATGCGTGACTAGTCGGGTGAACCCGTCGGAGAGGAATTCCGGGGTTGTCGTCGACACGAGGATTGAACGGCAGCTTTGGATCCTCTTCTGCAGCACGATAACGCCCGTCCACACATCAGAGGGGGTTGCAGCGCCTACAGTTCAAAGATGAAAAACTGCAGTTCAAAAACGAAAGACTTTGCACCTTGCGACTTTCACCACTTCCCAAAGAGGAAAGAGCATCTTAAGGGACACGAGTTGCGTTCTGACGACGAGGTGAAACCTGCCGTTCGGTCTTGGTGTCGACAACAACCCCGGAATTCCTCTCCGACGGGTTCACCCGACTAGTCACGCGTTGGTACAATGCGTGGAAAGGGATGGGGACTACGTCGAAAAGTGAATAGTGCATTACATAAAGGAGAAATGTGAGTATCAGTTGCTCGTATGAGTGAAACCAAGAGTTTATGAAAGAGATCAATGAACAATGACAACGCTGGATAATGGCAGCGTTAAGACGTGCTGGCAATATCTCTGAACGCTCTCATTAGATTGACAATGGTGTGAGGAACACAATGAAATTTGCAAAATACACTTGCATGACTGATTATATCGAACTTCAGCAACAATTGCATGAACTAGGAAAAAAATAGCTGATACACTGAACATGCATCGAAAAACACAGATGTCAACAATAAAATAATAAGGCAGCTATCATAAGGAATAAATTAGCAAATGTACGAAATCTTTTTGTTGTCAAATCTAAAACGTTGAAATAAATTTAAATTCTTAAATGTTTTCTAAACGGTTTAAAAATCAATAACTCACCAATGACGGCGTCTCAGATTGAAAGAGCTTCAGGTACAAAATAAGATCTCTGTATGTTAACATGTGTTCAGATATCAATACAAAAATTTCCATAAAACACATCTGCAATTCTGAATTTTACAAAAAATAAAAATATGTAAAAGAAAGTGTGAAAATTGAGGTGGGGGGGGTACATTCCTGTTTTATGTTAAATATTCAACTGATTTACAGGGTCGGGACACATTAATATGACCACCTGCTAGTATCCGGAATATCCACCTTTGGCGGCAAGCACAGCAGCTGGTCGACGTGGCAGAGAGTCAATAAGTCCTCGGAAGGTGGTTGCAGGTATCTGGAACCATTCGGCGATCAGTGTATCCCGTGATTCCATCACCGTGCATGGTGGAGGGTCCAGCTTGCGGATGTGGCGATCGAGATGGTCCCACAAATGTCCAATGGGGTTGAGGTCCGGGGAGTTTGGTGGCATGGGAGTAGCTTGAATTCATCCTCATGCTCCTCGAACCAGTCGTGGACAATTTTGGCAGTATGGTAGGAAGCATTGTCCTGTTGAAAGGTGCCATCACCCTGAGGAAACACTGTCGATACGAAATGGTGTACCTGGTCTGCGATGATAGTCAGGTAACGAACAGCATTCAGCGTACCCTCCAGCAGTATCAGTGGACTCAGACCATACCACGAAAACATCCCCCAAACAGTCACACCTCCCCACCAGCCTGTCGTCTGCCAACGACGGTGTCGGGATGCCTGTTCTCAGATGCTTCCCGGCGAATTCTCCATCGTCCGTCCACTCTGTTCACCAGAAACAGCGACTCGTCAGAGAAAGCAACCCTTTTCCACTCAGCCAAGGTCCAATGGTGATAGTCCATTATGAATGGGAGGCGTTTTCGGCGATGCACAGGCGTTGACATGGGTGCTATTACCATATACCTGCTCCGGAGCCCCAACCACGAGGGATTGTTGCATTGTCTCGGTGCTGACACGCCTAGTGGCCCACTGTTCATTTGGTACGTCAGTTGCTCAACAGTGGCACGTCAATTGGTCTCGGCCAGGCATCATAACCGACTGGCTCGCCTCTAGGATCGATAGAACAGTTACCTCTTCAGTTGCTCGAACAGTCGCGGTACACCTTCACAACAGCAGCCCTAGAACAGTTGACAAAGGTCGCTGTTTCTGAAATGCTGCCCCCCCCCCCTTGGCTCGGTAGCCAATGATCATCCCCATTTGGAGGTCCGACAGGTCACTTGCTCTGCCCATGACTGCGACAATTGCTGCGTTAACGGATGCTACTATACGTTTGCTGTTGTCAGCTTTTAATGATATGCAATGATTTTTCATCTGCCTACCTTGGGACGTTTCAACATATTTGAGGAGAGGTGGTCATATTAATGTGTCCTGCCCCTGTATTAAAAGGAAAAAAAATTTAAAAATGTATTAGGGCGAGTCAAAAGAAAGTGAGCCAACACGACTTTACAAAACATGAATGGATTTATTCAATCAAACAAGAAAAAAAAGAAACCACCAGTATAACCTAGACTCATAAAAGTCTCTCGGTCGTAGCTGCAGAATGTCTCCATTGCCAACTGCACTTTATCGTCTAACGTGAAGCATTGACCTATCAGATGCTTCTTAAGATGACTAAAAAAATAAGATTGATGGGCCCATTTTTAAAAGCACACAACCACACAGAGACAACTCCTCCTGTAGGTATAGAAGGTCATTCACACTTAATAGACACGCTATTAAAATCACTTTTACGTCCATGTGAATGGGAATTGTGAGTAAGAAACGTCTGGTACACAAGCACGTGGGATTATTATTTTGTTTTCATTCAACTATACCACCGAAAGTGGACCGCTGGTTAGAAGGGTACATCACCGCCCTTTCCGAGGAGAATTACTCGTACAGCCAAATAGTACAACACTGTAAAAAAAAAAAAAAAAAAAAAAAAAGGTTTTGCCATTTCTAAGAAAGGAATCTTCAATATACTTGATTTCCGTGGTAAAGCTTGATCTGCAGAAAGAATAGATCAACTGGCGGGTCCGAAAGTGCATCCCAAGAAAGTGAGGACTGCGGACGTCATTCAAGTCTCTGACGAAAATTCCCTAATACAAAAAAAGCATTGCTTCAAAACTAGGAATATCGCCCACAACAGTAAACAAACCCCGCGATCCTACGGAAATGATTGTCGACATGTGGTGTTCCATCAAGACAAAGCATAGAGCGTGTCATTTAACCTCATCCTACCAAATCACCCGATGCCGCCCGAATGGATTTTTGCGCTTTCGGGATGTTCAAGAGAGCCCTCGGAAAACGATGGTACAGAACTTTGACTGGCCTTTTGGTTTGGTTTGTTTGGTATTAACGTCCTTTTCAACTGCTATGGTCATTTCAGGACGGCGTTATAGGGGCCGCAAATTTTGCCTCGCAAGGGTTCTTTAACGTGCAGCCGGCAAACGACTACACGGGACCAATAGCTTTACTTCCCTTCCGAAGGAAGTGCGTGATCTCAGGATTTACCCCTGAAAAATCCTCGTCGTCCTCGGCTGGGATCGAACCCGCGTACTCGGGCATCAGAGGCAATCACGCAACCTGCTGAGCCACCGAGGGCGATGACTGGCCTTTTGGAAAGCTGCGCAAAGGAGGTGGAACAAATTGGACCTCGTAGCTCTCCAAATCAGCCTTGTATCCTGGATGTACCGACGTCGGACTATTGTCAAGAACCAGGGGAATCAGATAGAACATATAGGAAAAATAAACGTACAGTCGGCGACATAAGTCAGAGGCCACTGCTGTGACTTTCTTCTAAGTTTACATTGTCAGCAAACTACCGGTAGTAAAGTTAAATCGATAAAATTAACGCTGTATCGTCATTTAGTCATGTAGTTCACAAAAAAAGCAAAACGCAGTTTATTGAACTTCAATATTTAATATAACAGAACACATATCAGAAACTTTCTGCGCGACAATAAAGAGAGACCATTCAAAGTTAACTGAAGTTGACAATTTTCATGTTGATAACTGTCCTCTAATATTTTGTTGCTCCCCCCTTGGCTTTATAAACAGCTAAAAGCCGATCTTTCATACTTTCTACAAGCTTACAAGTGGTGTCAACGCTTATGCTTTGCTAAGCTTGTTTCAAATTAGCAAAGAACTCAGTTTTGTTCCTTCTTTTAGCACTAGGAACCTTTTCATCCAATATTGACCTCAGATTTTCTATGGGATTAAGATCTGGGCTTTGAGGGGGCCGTTCTAGTAGCTTAATTTTTTTTTTATCGAAGAAATCCTTGGCAACTTTGCTGGTGTGCTTTGGATCGTTGTCCTGTTGGAAAACGAAACGGCGTCCTAGGTGTAGATCTCGTGCAGATTTCAGGAGATTTTCATCTAAAATTTGGACGTAATCTTTCCCTTTCATAATCCCTTCAATCAAAACCAGTTCCCCGACTCTATTTGCAGAAAAACAACCCCACACCATTATTGAACCGCCCCCGTGTTTCACAGTTTTTTTCAGATGACGATCTTCCAGACCTTCACCTGGTTTCCGCCAAACTTTTTGTCGTTTTTTTGGTCCAAAAAGCTCAAACTTACTTTCATCTGACCAGAGTACTGATTTTCAGAAATTAGGATCCTTCCCAATGTGGTCTCGAGCGAAGGACATTCGCTTGGTTTTATTGGTTTTAGTTATTAACGGTTTATGCTTTTGCAGACGGCTTATAAATCCAGATTTTCGTAATCTCCGCTGAATTGTTCGGGATGAAACATCCAAATTTAGTGTTTCTTTAATCCGTCTAGCGGTTGTTTTTGAATTTTTTTTAACTTCACGGACAATCATGGTGTCATCACGATTTGATGTTTTGTTTGGACGGCCTGTTCTTGGCTGATTTTTCACTGATCCTGTGATTTTATGCTTTGCACACAGTTTTTGGACAGCAGTCTTTGACACAGAATACTTTTCTGTTATTGCTCGTTGAGACAGTCCTCTGCCAGCATCAACAATGATCCGCTCTCGCAGATCAATCGACAGTTCTTTTCTTTGAGCCATTTTGACTGCTACGTTATAAAATATGTGGTTAAGTGCAACAAAAATGAAATTACTATTGTAAAATAATTAAGTACGCACAATTTTATAGTTCGCTTTTACGTTTTCAGTTCTTTTCATCAATATTTCAGAGACGGTCTCTCATTATTGTCGCGCTAATATATAGACGCTGGGAGGAAAAGTTCATTTTTCTTTGGGTATATTGATGAACTTAATAATCTATTTTGCATAAAATGCTTATTTTATGCAAAAGAACATAAAACAAAAAAATTAATATCGTTAACAAATTATTTACTAAAAAAGAAACCATACGAACATAAATCTCCACCTTGGTCTCTGACTTATGTCGCCGACTGTAGATTGTTAGACTAACATTCAAAAAAATTAAATCGTTTCCATTAAGGATGTATCTGCAATGTTTTGCTAACCTTTCTAGCTGTAAGGGGTAATGCATTGTCATGGAGCAAAATGAAAACCTGTGACAACGTTCCAGGCGGTTTGCGTTAGATGACTTTGCGCAGGATGTGAATTCAAGCATGTTATTTCTATCTTTAGAATAAATTATTAATAATAGAAATTTTTTATTATTTTAAATTTTAGACTCCGATTATAATTTTTAAAGAATTCATGTATCGTCTGATCTACCTATTGGCATACGACGGTGAATGTCATGCTGTGAAACATGTTCAGCAGTTACATACGAGGGCAGTCCAGGAAGTAGTACCCGTTTACGCATATCGATGGCGTCACTGATCCAAATGAAAGCATATAATGCAGGCATCGATACCAACATCTTAGCTTTGCTGAGCTCGAATTTAGAGTTCATTCAGTGCGTAGCTTGAGTTTTGGAACGGTTTAAAATGGAAAAGAAGAAACAAAATCCCGCCAAATGCAAAGTGCGAGCAGTCATCCGTTGTTTGAATGTAGAAAGTGTCCGTCCCAGCGAAATTCATCGCAGAATTACAGAAATTTACGGCAAGGGAACTATGGATGAGTTATCTGTAAGGCATTGGGTTCGAAACTTCAAAAAGGGACGAGCTACTGTGCACAATGAACAGCGGTCAGTTCGTCCATCCCTTATCACCGAAGATCTCAATAAAAGTGTCGAAGATTTCATCAGGCAAGATCGGCATGTAAAACTAATCAAATGTGTACGCATTTCCCTGAAATTTCGTTACGGACCATCTAAATTACAAGAAAATTTGCGCGAGGTGGGTGGCCAAAATGCTTTCCGACGAGCACAAGAGCAATCGCATGGGTTCAGCGTTGTCCTTCTTGAGCAACACGGCGATGAATTCCTCGACCAAATTGTTACTGGGGATGAAACCTAGGTGTGCCATTTCACACCTGAGAGCAAACGCAAATCCTTGGAATGGCACCATCCACGATCTCCAACAAATCCGCTCAAGTTTAAGCAGCCACTTTCAACAAAAAAACTCATGACTTCAGTCTTCGCATTTGGCGGGATTTTCTATCTTCTTTTCCATTTTAAACCGTCACAAACTCAAATCGGGCACTGAATGAACTTGAAATTCGAGCTCAGCAAAGCTAAGATGTTGGTATCGATATCCGCATCGTATGCTTTCATTTGGACCAGTGGCGCCATCGATATGCGTAAACGGGTACTACTTTCTGGACTGCCCTCGTATCTTACATCACCACACCGTTCAATTTTTGGAACGTTCATCGCAACATACACCTGTCATTTATCTGTTGCAAATTCATTTCAAGATCGCTTAACCTTGTGACCACACACGACTTCGATACAAGCATGTAAACAAACGCAATCGTAAGGAAAACTGGAACAAAACTGGTGTAAGATGGGTTGGCTCACTTCTTTCATTTGACTTCTCAAATTAATGCTACAAAAATGTTACCTGCGGATTCTATAGAATTGTCTTTAAATACATAAGAAAAGTCTTCTAAAATCACTTTGAAAATATTCTGAAATTAGAGATACTGAATTAACGTCATGTAGCAATTTTGTTGCTGTTGTTATTGTTGGGGCGGGATCAATCTATTTACCTGTTTATATAAAACTAAGCAATTTTCTTTATTTTCTTTGCACAGATTAACGAGATGTTTCATCACAGAAGCGATCATTCTTTGTTGAATGTTAAATTCTTCATCTATGCTGATCTGCATTATACTTGAGAGTTTATGCAGTAACTCTAATACAATCTCGCTTAAATCGGGATAAATCAATAAATTTTGGGCAAGGACATTCGAGAACAACCGCTTGTTATCTATAAAGGAAAAAGAAGAAAAAAACCACTGTAAAATCTTGAATACAGGCCCGGGCGTATATTTGTCTGAATGGTCTGGGTGGGGGGCGCCCCGCCCCGAGGCCCAGCGGGGAGGACCCGGGACACATTAATATAACCACCTGCTAGTATCCGGAATATCCACCTTTGGCGGCAAGCACAGCAGCTAGTCGACGTGGCAGAGAGTCAATAAGTCCTCAGAAGGTGGTTGCAGGTATCTGGGACCATTCGGCGACCAGTGCATCCAGTAATTCCACCACCATGCGTGGTGGAGGGTCCAGCTTGCGGACATGGCGATCGAGATGGTCCCACAAATGTTCAATGGGGTTGAGGTCAGGTGAGTTTGGTGGCCATGGGAGTAGCTTGAATTCATCCTCATGCTCCTCGAACCAGTCGTGAACAATTTTGGCAGTATGGCAGGGAGCATTGTCCTGTCGAAAGGTGCCACCACCCTGAGGAAACATTGTCAACACGAAGGGTGTACCTGGTCTGCGATGATCGTCAGGTAACGAACAGCATTCAGTATACCCTCCAGCGGTATCAGTGGGCTCAGACCAAACTACGAAAACATCCCCCAAACAGTCACACCTCCCCCACCAGCCTATCGTCTGCCAACGACGGTGTCGGGATGCCTGTTCTCAGATGCTTCCCAGCGAATTCTCCATCGTCCGTCCACTCTGTTCACCAGAAACCGCGACTCGTCAGAGAAAGCAACCCTTTGCCACTCGGCCGAAGTCCAATGGCGACAGTCCATTGCGAATGGGAGGCGTTTTCGGCAATGCACAGGCATAGCCCCAATCTCAAGAGGGATCGTTGCACTGTCTCGGTGCCGACACGCATAGTGGCCCTACTGTTCATTTGCTGTGTCAGTTACTCAACAATGGCACGCCGATTGGTCTTGGCCAGGTGTCATAATCGATGCTCGCCTCCAGGATCGATGGCCCGTGGGGCCCCACAGTTATCGAAACTGTCTGGTTCGTCCAGTCGCAGTACACCTTCACAGCGGCAGCCCTAGAGCAGGTCACTTGCTCTGCCCATGACAGCGACAACTGCTGCGTTAACGGATGCTACTACGCGTCTCACTGTTGTCAGCTTTTAATGATATGCAATGATTTTTCATCTGCATACCATGAGACGTTCCAACATGTTCGAGGAGAGGTGGTCATATTAATGTGTCCTGACCCTTTCTTGGGACAAAAAATGTTGCTGTTCCTTTGGAAGTTCACTTTAGGTGAGACACTGTACATAATAATACGCTGAGATTTGAAAACCTAATTACGTCCTACCTGGAAATTCAGGAAACTCAATATCTGCATCATAGCCATCGTCGGTATCGCTTGGTAATGCATCCATCTTATGGAGGTCGGTATCAAATTCATTATCAAAATAGTCTGCCTCTTCGCATTCTGGAAGAAACATCTATATTGTATGAAAGAAAATTTTATTCTTACCACATTAACATAAGAATAAATCTATATCAAGAACTTATTGAAATTACTTCCAAATGAGCCTGTTCAGATTTCAGCTTAAAAAGGGTCGATTGCCCGGCAGCTACTCGGAGGAGCATCTCCATCAATAATCGGAGGTCTGATAAATTCCAATGTTCCAGATGCTCCAAATAATTATTTATTGTGCTAATTATATGGGAAAGATTCAGCACCTTAGAAAATGATAAAAATTTATAACAAAACCTATTAAACAAAATAATTAAGTACGACCATGCTTCAGTATCTGTCGGGAGGGACCGATTCCAGGACCTCCTCCCCGGATATCGTAATCCGCACATAGTTGAAAATCTGCGTGTAACACAGGGTATTTCATAAGTTGCCATGACAGACATAGCGGAAACACTCATATTGGAGGACAGAACATCTCTCAGTTTGCGTAACAGGCACTGTTGTGTACTTGTAGATGAACCACCGTTATGCAACATAAGCCTGCGTACGAGTGTTAACTCGACTCGAATAAGGGTGCCGACGAATTCATTTGAAAACCACAAATTGTGCTTCAAATGAAACAAATATAATTTTAAATGGATTCGGAAAAAGTTCAAAAACACTTGAATTGAAATCAAATCCATTCGATTAATTCGATTCAAGGAGGCTGATCACTCCTGTAAGCTCGAATTGGTTTTATCCGAACGATACCGTTCGAAACCTTCGAATACATCCGAAAATAAGCTTATAACTACTTACAAATAATAGCTCATTTCGGTGTTTATGGCGGACTAATCCATTAGAAATCTTCGGGGACATTGTAAATGCAGTTTCAATTAGTTAAAATACCTAACTGAAATGCAAAGATTTCAGAACCACTCGTACGCGTACGACTGCAGCGTTAACTTTAACGTTAGAACAATAGTGCTAGAAATGGAACCAAATTCATCATCTAGGTCTTTCTACGGAAACATTACAACAAACATGTTGAGAAAAGTGAAGAAAACTAAGGTATGTTCAAAAGAAATATGTTCAAATGGTTTCGAAAGGAATATTCAAAGGCCATTCGAATAGGTTTCGAATAAGGCATTCAAAAGCTGTTGTATACAAATTCATTGAATGAATCACTCGATTCGTTACAGCAGCCAAACTTCAATGCTAGTTCAAATGAATTCGATAAAAGCTCGAACGACTCGAGAAACGGATCAATTCATTTCGAATTGTTTTAATTAGATTTGATAGCATGTTCGAATGGTTCAAATCAAAGTTTCCTTGAAAATATTCGACTCGCACGCAGCCTTATTGCAACATACAAGACTGTTGTAAGCAATCTTAATGAAAACAAAGCTCTATGCTTCCACAGTCACCTAATATTTCCACAAGATTCTTTTCTTATCGAGTTAAATCAAAGATCATGTGTTTGTGCCCCCTTTGCCACGTGATTTAGCCTAGCTATACGAGAGGATTGCTCATGCAATACTAGAATCAACTGTCAGATATTGGGAAGTGTGTGGCAGAAACTTGAATATAGGATTGATTTTGTTACCGTAAATATTCTACTATAATGCGAAAAACTTTGACCTGACAAAACCACCTAAATTTGAAGGATCGCATTATACAAGAGGGAAAAATTAGCGCTGCAACAGCTAGGGAGAGTCTGACGAACTTCAAACGAAAATAGTGTATAACATTGAATATATTGGTATATTATAGTGCATTATGCAATATATATGGTACATTAATTCGCTTTTTATCTCAATTTCCCATCCAATTTTATGTCGCCAAAAGCTAACGGCGGGAGGGGGGTAAAACCAACTTCGATCTGATGAATTTCAAACGAAAACTAGCATATAATATTTAATATACTGGCACATTACAGTATATTATGTAGTATATAGGATAGGCGAGGCCTGTGAGAAAAGTATCCGACCTAATTTTTTTTTGCGAAAACCTGATGGATTTGGATCGCACGCGCTTGCATGAGCCGACCTCGAACCTTTGTGCATATGCGTGAATTTTTTCCTGCCTCTCAATAGCGTCAGTTGCTGGCAATCAGCATCAGAGGGAGGTAGTGTGTTGTGCTCTCGTCGGTTTTTGATTCGAAGGAAAATGACGGAACGACTGGAGCAGCGTTACTGCATCAAATTTTGCCAGAAACTGGGCGACAGCCAGGTGGAAACCATCGGTCGTCACAGTGGAAGCATTCCTCGTCACCACGACCAAAGAAGGCCCGCCAAGTGCGCAGCAATGTGAAAGCGATGCTGACTGCTTTCTTTGACTCTCGCTGTGTGGTACACCACTCAAACAATCACCAAAGAGTACTACAGGGATGTCCTCCGTCGCCTATGTAATGCAGTGCGGCGCAAGAGACCGCAGTTGTGGTCGACAGGCAATTGGCGCCTCAAAAACCAAACTTGATTCAGACTTTTTTGGCGAAAAACCAGACTCCCGTGGTACAACAGGCTCCTTACTCTCCTGACCTGGCCCCCTGCGACTTTTGGCTGTTCCCCAAACTCAAGAGGCCATTGAAAGGAACGCGATTTCAGACAAGAGAGGACATTAATGAGTGCAACGACAGCAGAGCTAAACTCCATTCCGAAAGACGCTTTCCAGGAATGCTTCCAACAATGGCAGCACCGCTGGGAGAGTGTGTGGAGTCCCAAGGAGACTGCTTTGAGGGTGATTAGGTTTCCAATGCTCCAGGTGTGTAATTTTTTTTTCCCCGGCCGAAGATCGGATACTTTTCTCACAGGCCTCGTATTTTATTTCTCCTAAGTTAGCGATGAATCAAAAAACGGGATCGCATTATACAAGAGATCGCATTATAGTAGAATACTTAAGGTACATCACCAAAAGTGAACATATGGAACAACTTTACAATCAAATCTTAGAAAGATTCTCTATCCATTGATATCTGTTTTCTGCTATGTTTATCATGATCACTGTTCTATGAATTTCTTAAATACCGGAAGGACTTGTGAGCCAACTAGATGGGACATGCTAAAGAAAAGGGATGAAGTGCCGAATACACATGTCCTAGTTGCAGCTCTGCTTTAAGTTATCCCTTTTAATACGATTGGATCCTCAATAACAAGTACTGGTGAACAGAACTCAACTGAATATTGGAGATAAATAGACTGAGGATGTGAAACGGCTAGAGGGCACAGAAGGATATTCTACACATCATTTCATTAAAAAAGATTCAAAATAGTGAATTCAGGTTTTGGAACTTTCCGTTTAATTTTACTTTATACAGGATGTTTACTAACTCTATATATAAAATTTTAGGGGTGGTAGAGGAATTTATTTTGAACATATTTTGCCAATAAACTGCGGATCGCAAATGAATGCTTGATTATAAAAAAAAAAAAAAAAAAAATCAACTGTCAAACATTATACATACGAGGTCT
>JAHWFO010062808.1:0-17234 GCA_023313115.1 Rhysida immarginata
ATGCTGTAATATCTCATGTTTCAGCTTATTTAAAACAGCAGATTTTTAAATTTTTTTAACGTTATAAAATGTCCTCAAGTTTTTTGGAACGCAATTACCAAAAAATATATGATATTTTTATAAATAAACTTTATTCGCCTCTAATATATCTGAAGGAAAGCTCCGTGCAACTGATATCTATGTCGATTGCAGCGCCGCCGCTACTATCATCAAATCGGGAATCAGCCATGTAGCATTGCCAGTAGTAGCCGTTGCCACACTATTCTTCTAGCCACTATAGTCTCACCGTCCTCACCGAGAAAAAGACGGTTAGCCCAGTGAGAAATTACGTCATCATTCTCTCACCGGTGAGGGTTTTTGACATTAGCCGGAGAAATGAAATACCGGATACGTATATCGGCCACCAACTAATCATCTTCAGCGGTGAGAGACAAAAGTAGAAAAAAAAAAAAAAAAAAAAAAAAAAAAATGAAAGCTAGAGAACATATAGATAAGGGGGACGGGGGAAGCAAATTACCAAGAATATCTTCTATTGGTTGGCGGAAGGAATATTAACGACTATTGGACATTTTTAAAACAATCTTGTCTTATCTTATTTTATATCTCATTTTCTGTTTGTTGTTTGTTTGTTTGCCCACTGACAGTTTTTGCCATCGGATGGCGCCAACATCGCACGTCGATTCTTCTTCGACCATCATTCTTATTTCGTTTAGTGCCGGTTCTTCCAACCTAGAACATGCACTGGAATAAAACGCAGATAAGTCAAAACTGTGTTATACCTTCCTCAGATAGGATAAATCCTCAGATAAACACCAGAATAAACCAAACATATCCTGATAAAGTCCTCTAGAGGTCGGATAGCCAGGAATAGTGAATCGTTTCGCTCAAATTTACGATCGTTAATGGCGGTACTTCCGGTCCGCTTCGATTTGAAAATGCCTTCAAAACCATAGTATTTCGTGTTATATAATTACCATTTTAAACTACGACGGCATGAATAAGTCTTAGGGTGCAAGTGAACAGCAGATTAGATCTAGATTACCTGTTTGTATTTCATTTTCAATCAGGGTTGCCACCTCTCCGGTTTTGGGCCGGAGTCTCGGTTTTTGTCTTATTTCTCCGGTCTCCGGTTTCAAACAGCCAATCTCCGGTTTTGCAGTGATTCGAAAGTCACTTTGAAGGTTAGGTTAGATTAATAAAATATTAGTATAACAAGACCTTCATGGAGTTTTATTAATATATTAAACATCCAGAATAGTTAAGTTCGTTGAAAAGTTGTCGGGAGAATTCAAAATATACTTTCAAATTTAATAAAATTTGACATTTTATGTATTTAATCATGTTTACATGGTTTTTATCATAATTTACATACAATTTATATCATTATCATGATTATTATTTTTTAAAGCAATGTGTGACTTCATTAATAACACAATGCCCATTTCTGGTATTCAATCTTAAAATGTTGACTTCCGGTTTGCCAATTTCCGGTTCCGGTTCTCCGGTTTTGAAACTCTTTGAAGGTGGCAACCCTATTTTCAGTGATCGACAACATAGCCCCCAAAAGGAGAAATGAAACAGAAGTTTTGCGTCTCTGAGGTCTGAGTTCTCCAGCTGAAATTGTTTCTCGCGTTTGTTTTTTCTGCCGTGAGGGTTTAGTTTAATAACTTTCTGTTGAAATTCTACTGATAAAGAAAGTCCCTATAATTCCATGAGAGCTAAAAAATTATTTTCAGCTTTTTTAATGTTCAAAATTTTTTTCTTATGCTTTACTGAATGGCTACCAGACAATAGGTGCACGATGATAAGTGTGGACTTTTCCAGGCAATTCTTTAGACATGTGCCTGTGTTATTGCTGGCGAGCGCTTGATCCCAAGTCCCTTGATTTAGCATTGAATTTCCTCCTTTGGTATATATCTATCTCTATGTTTAGAAGGTGATGGTTATGCCAACACCACCTCTACTCAAAGCCTGAGCGCGAAAACGTCGTACATTGTTACATCACCAAGCAGCTATTGTTAATCGTATTTCTACCAATAATAAGCTCTAAATTTGGTCGCTTGATGATGATGTAACAATGTATACACCTTTTGTCCGCAGGCCTTCTCTTTAGGAGGTGTTGCATCACCCACGGTAGGGTATTGTTACTCATATTTCTACGAATATTAAGCCCGAAATTGTCCCTACCGTAGGTGATGTAACAATGTATGATTTTTCCGTGAGCAGGCTTTCTCTCTAGGTTATATTGGTTAAGCCCAATGACGTATATTAAAGATAGACTCCGAATCCTATTGTTGTAACTGAAGCAAATTGGGAAGCTCCATGCCCATAACTGTCATGGCCGAAAGTGAGTGAAGATAATGCAAAAGACATGGCTAAACAGAAGTGTAACTGATTAATAATTCTTTCACACGCCGATCACGGAGTGATAAGTTTATCTTTTCGTTTATTTTGTATTTGAAGTATTTTATTATATTTTATAAACAATTTTTCGATCATGGTTTCAATTTCAATTTCGTTTCGGTTGTCTTTCAGTTACCTATTTTCATTTTAGTTACGTATTTTTGATTTGTTTTTGTGGAAAATGATTCCTGATCCTTTTTCTTGTTTGTTTGTACAGTTGTACGTAGTTTAACTTTGAGGAATGGCTTTGAATTAATTATTTCTCGGGCCCAAAATCTTCAAAAACAAAGCAGCCAGACAGCTGATTACTCCACGGCTCACTCCTGCCCAGAACTATCATGGCTCAATTTGCTTCACTTTTTGCCGCTGTTAACAATAGGATTCGGAGTCTATCTTTAATATACGTCATTGGTTAAGCCCCTTCTATTGCATGATTTTGGCTACAGTCCAAACTTTTTAACAATCGTACAACGTAACAAATTCTTATAGATCTAACAATGAGAAACCTAAGAGATCTTGGGAAAAAATGGGAGGGGTGTAGTTTTTCTCGCAGGAGATTTTCGCCACACCCTTCCAATTATTCCATAAAGAGCAAATAATGCTCATGAATAAGCAATGAACTCAGTGCTTGCCTCAGAGTATCCACCATTTGGAAATTTGTCCACACAAAAAAATAATTTCAAATATGAGGGTGCGTATTCTTGATGATCACAATCATAAAATTTATAAACAACTTCTCAGTTTTGGAGAAGAAAAATTACCCACAATCGCGTCAGGTTTAATTTCTCTCTCATCTGATTTCTGTATACTGTTGTCGTCAATGCGAGAAATAATTATATATAATGTGTTCCCGAACATAGCCAAAAAATTGAGGACCGACAGTGGCTTTGAGAACGTACGATTCTTGTACCAAAAAAATGTAAATAAAAAAAACGACATCATTTTGAAAGAGTTGCCAATATCTTGCATTACATTTAAATCTATTGATACTGTTATGGACCAAAAGCAAGCTGAAAACTAATCCACAGAATTTTTAAATTCATTGGAAAACACCTGGAAAGCCACCACAATAAGTTTAATGTGAAAGTAGGGCCAGTAATAATATTGAGAAATTAGGATTTCCCCAAATTATACAATGGTACTAGCCTGTCATTAATTTTAAGCCCACTATCACCCAGACAACAATTATCTAGGTTACAATTTCCTGTGGGATTTGTTTTCGCAATGACGATTAACAAAGCACAAGGGCAATCTCTTTATGATCCTAATGGCCTGACAAAAAAATAGTGTACCCAAAGGCATTCGAGTAACACATTCTATGTCAAAATAATGGTCCTTTATGCAGAACTTACATTTATTAATTTTTTTGTAAATAACTGCCAATTACAATATTTGAACAATTTTGGATTTAATATATAATTTTCTGTTATTATATAATTTTTCTTAAAACAATTTTGCTGATTTTTGTGAAATTTTGTATGTAATCGTATTATTGCTACTATTTAATAGCACGTTTTTTTTTCTTTCAATCATAGCGGGCAAAGCCACGGGTAATCAGCTAGTCTTCTATCTATCTATATATATAAAGAAGGATGTTTGTGGGTGGGTCTGTCTGTACGTTTTTTATACAAATCTACAGTTTTATTCCGATCTTGATGAAATTTCGCATACATGACCTTCAAAGCATGAGGAAGGTCACTGTCTACCTCAGATTTCGGAAAAATAATAATTATCGATAAAAAAATCGATATTCATGGTTATGGCAGGGCATATTAATGAGAAATATCTCATGACCAATAATGCAAGGCAAAGTTTGTGCAACAATAGGTATCAACAATGGTATCAACACGCAATGCACCAACACAGGGCAGGGATCAGCAATCAATATCTCATGACTAACAATGCAAGGCAAAGTTTGTGCAACAATAGGCCCATTGTGTTCGCATCAACAATGGTATCAACACGCAATTCACCAATAACAATGAGCACAGAATGATGATGTAATGTTAAAGCAATCTTTCCAAGAATTATAACAATGAACATAAAATGATGATGTAATATGGATAAGATTCAATTTGTAACAATGCATAGAATTCCTGTTATTCAGGCTTTTCTTAGAAAAGAGAGTTCTTAGTACTTAACAATTTCTAGAAAATTTTTAAAAATGATCAGTAACTGGAGATAATGGAGAGTTAGCAGACTATTGAGAAAGAGTGGAAAGACGACAGAGGAAGCACTCCTTTAGCTCCGTGATGTATTGAGCAAATGGGAGGCAAGTAAATAGAAGAATCGGCGACCGCTAGACTCACAAAGTGATGAATGGCCAAGTTTTGCTTCAACACATCGAGAGAAGAGTGGAAACTGCAACAACATCAAGTGTACATCTGAGGTAGAGCGAGGGGAGGGGGTGCCTTGGGCTGAATTCGAAAGTTAAAGTCACCAGTCGTAGAATTTACTCTCGCAGTGGCATCCTTGGAGAGGTCCAGCCATTGTGAGCCTTTAAAAAAATTTTTTTCGAATTTTCATTAAGAATTTTTACTGTATTAATTCTAAGCATTTTCATGTGTTTATTTTTAAGATATTGCAAAATTTAATTTAATTTTTTGAGATTGTTCTCTTTACCTCCAAGCGTAATTATCCCGGGCAACGCCGGGTATCTTTGCTAGTAGCCAATAAAATAAGAGAAGAGTCTTGTCAGCAAGCTATCCTATCTTGACCATGAAATCGTTTCCTTTTGGCAGACTGATTCATTTATTTGCATATGACTTCGTTAGTAGTTTCCTCATGTGCCTGCATCCTACTTACTACCCTTCCCGGTTGATTACTTCCAATTGTTAGTTAAGTATTGAAGATAATGCCTGAACTTACTGAAGCCATGTCTAAGTCACTACTCTTGTTCAAAGCCCGTTGCTTTTAGCCGTTTCTCTTCTACAAAATTCTATGGCATTTACTATGGGCAAGAACGCTCTATGGCCAATGAGTTTACTAAGTTTTTCCAAAGTCGCTCTGGCTCTATCGTGCATAAAAACGTAATGGAATTAAAATCGATGACAGCGCATATGTATTAAATATAATTTTGCGTAGGATTTAGGTTGATATGGCCCATAAATGTTTTAAACATGAATGAAAATGTATTGATATTTTTATGCTTGTTTTGAAATTCCACGAAACACGATTGCGTTCGTGCATTCATATATCTATACAAAATGATTTTTTTTTTTTCATAAATTATAAAGAACAATTTGAACTCACGCCCTGCGTTTTCGCGGTAGGGCGTGTCGCTAATTCATTCGCTCGGAAATGTCCACTATCCTTTGTTTAATGCTTTCTACACTAAATTTTTTTTTAAATGCTTTTTCATTCATTGTCTTTTCTCTGTATCGTACATAGATATTCTACTCCACCGTTGTATCCGCTGAGACTGACTACAACTGGAAGGTCATTTTAATAATTGACATCTACATTTAAATTAAATAAGTGGCTGTTACCGCTGAAAAAGAAAAAAAAATATAGGATAACGAACAAAACATGCGGTCATTTTAAAGCTCCTATTATTTACGGTCAATAAATTAAATGCTTACAAATACCATTACGAAATTATAAAAGTATCACAATCAATTTATAGCAGCCAAGTTTAGTCAACGTACTGAAACTAAATTTCAATCGTCCTCAAATTTTACACGCAACATCATTAAATCTACTAAGCAAGGCTTATTTGTCCGTTTTTTTTTCATAAAATCTCAAATATTAAACACAAATGGAGAGCAATAAGCCAACTTATTCATGGCCCACCCTCATCATATATACCATTCTCTGACCCTTCAAATATTAGTTCTTCCTCATTAACACAATTTTTAGAGATTCTATTATCCCCCTCATCTAATATACCCAATTTTGCTTTACTTTACCCTACATTACTCCCCCTATATCCATTTCATTCTTCATCTCCCCAGCATGCCCAGAAGAAATTGCAAACATTTTTCGCCAGCTAAAATCATCTACCACAACTAATCCTTTAGGATTTCGTGCTGACATAATAAAAACTGTCTCCTCCAGCTTCTCTTCCCCCTTACTCATATTTTTAGTAATTCAATAGTTTATGGTACCTTTCCTAAATGTCTTCGTCAGGCCAAGATCATCCTTTTTTTTTTTTTTAAAAAAAAAAGATAGTCCATTAGCCTATCATAATTATCGGCCAATCTCAATTTTAATTATCTAACTTTACTTTTACCGATTATCTAACTATGTATTTAGTATTAAAGTTAATTTCTTCAGCGCAACATGGATTCTCACCAAAACATGGTATCGAGACAGTTTGTAACAAATTGTTTGAATATATATACCCTCAAATACAGGGTGGCGCAAAATTAATCACTCTATCGGAAGATGGCGCAATTATTGCAAATGGCGTCGTACGTCAACCATATTTGACATTTGTGAACTAGACAGCTGCAGAATACAAACAGACAAGCAATGGAACGCTATACTCCGCAAGAGAGTGGAATAATTGTGTCGATTTTTTTTTGTTACTGGCGAACGCTACAGGGCAATGATAAACGACTTCTTACTGCCGGAATTAGAGGAGCGGGGCTTTCAACAAAACGGTGCAATCGCACACACAGCACGAGCCACAATGGATATTGTGAAGGATGCGTTTCCTGGTCGCGTAATCTCCCGTTTTGGCGATTTGACATGGCCAGCAAAATCGCCCGATTTAACCGCCCCAGACTTCTTTCTTTGGGGCTACTTGAAGTCGCGGGTTTATGCCAACAAGCCTCAGACAATCGCAGCCCTTAAAGAGAATATTCGACAGGAACGCGGACCGGCGAAGGGTTGCCTGATCCGACGAGTCACGAATTCAGCTGTGTCCGTGTCTGGCGCAAGCCACACGAAGCCATGAACCCGCTTGTCAGGTGGGGACCAGTCAGGCAGGTGGACGCTCATGGGTCCATTGATGCATCTGACATCCACTCTGCGTTCTACTTCCTACGTCGATCTCCTTGGGGACCACCTGCACCCCTTCATGAACTGTTTTTACTCCGCGGGCGACGGCATGAACATTTGTGGGACGTCATCGAACGATCTGTCAGGTCGTCACCAACACAACTGGTAAATGCAGCATCATTATTGAGTGCAGTGGAGACGGCATGGCTTGCAGTGCTTATGGGTGTGTTCCGGGGACTGGTAGACTCTCTTCCACGACGGGTCGCCGTCGTTATCCGGGCCAGAAGAGGCCCAGCACGCTATTAGGTAAGTGTGCCATGACTTTTGGTGAGTGAGTGTATATGTTTAATAATGCGTTTAATAATAACATAAATATAATGACTCATAGTCCTCCTATTAGTTCCTCACTCTGTACCCTCATGCTCGCACAGCAATAGACCCCTACAGTTACCACCCCAGCAACCCAACTTCTCATTCGTGAAACCCAAAACACTCCCACGTCAATACATCCAACCTCCAACCTATATACAGTCTCTAAAATTTTGTCAATTTCTGTAATTCATGAGAATGGCCTCTGGCCGAAACACGTCGAATAAATAACTTTTTATCAAGGTATTACTTATAAGTCCATCATTTATAATAATCCAGTAATAAAAGAACCACAACCCTATTAATTAAAAATATTTGTTATGGAATGGGCCCCCTTGTTCTTCTGGAAAACACGTTGAATGGTCTGCGGTATCGTCAACTGCTCGAAGACCATCTCCACCCGGTTTTGGCCTTCCAACACCCCGACGACCTTGCAATGCGCCGCACATAGCTCCAATGTCGAAGAGCATGCAAGGGGGTTCCAACGGCTGGACTAGCCACCTCGAAGCCCTAAATCCGAAGTGTTCTTTTTTCGGTTTTTCGCGTTCCGTCAAGTCACGTATTTGTACTAATTGGTTGTTTTATTTTCTTATCTTAATCTTTCGATTTGTAATCTGGATGATTGGTTGTTGTATTTTGTTAATTGCTTATAAATTCAGTGTTCTTCGATTGTTAATCACTCACTACATGAACCCTATCGAGCATATCTGGGATGCCGTTGAACTCAGGCTCCGTGCGCTGGATCCTCTACCCGCGAACAGACGGCAATTGGCTACTGCTCTGGTGGTGTCATCTGGTGTCATCTGTCTCCGGAAGGGTACCAGGGACTTGCAGACTCATTTCCACTACGTATCGCTGCGCTCCACAGGGTCAGAGGAGGCCCGACCAGATATTAAGTGACTATCCCATGAGTTTTGCTCAGTCATTATACATGCTATCCAAAAAGTCTGGTAACATGGCAGAATCTCAAAGCTGCCAGGTAGGCGACATTTGATAAGTGTAGCTTATAGGTAATAGGGGGATGGGGAATTCATTGCCGCACTCAAATTTGACTTTGACCCCCAAATTTAAGGTCATCCATTTGCTAACTCGAAAACTATTAAAGATAGAGAAAAATTTGCGATTGCTACCCTGTAGAGCAACACACATTAGTCTAAAAGCAATTTTTAATCACACCCTTCCCCTTCAAAGATTTTGAGAAAATGGGCGAGAAAGAGTCACTCAAGATCAGGTTGGGCTGGCCGGGTTGGCTAAGGTTTCTAACACATGAATTGCAGTGAAGCACTGCCATATCCAGTGAAGGTATGGCTGCGTGTTTATAAAATTTGTGAAGCAAAATACAGGGTGTTGCAAAGATATACAGGACAATAGTGCTGGATAGCCTATCCTCTCGCTTCAGGGGCCGCTTCATAAAATGGTAACTGGTAAATTTTATTTTGTTAACCCATTTACGCCGAAATTGGTAAAAATGGAAATTGAGACTTCATATCTTAAATTTATATTCTGCAGCATGTAAAGACATAGAAAATAATTTACGAAGACATAAAAAATTACAAGAATATAATTAAAAAGGGACTTAAAACTAATAAAATTTAAAATATTACTAAATAACAAAGCTTCTAACAGTCCAAGTAATCTCAAATCCACTGTCCACACCTCGTAGAAACGGACTTAAGTGTTGACTCGGCACTTGTTTAAAAGGTGAAAATAAGAAATGATAACGATGAAAAATTTTGAATTTTGAGGGTCTTGAAGAATTTGAATTTTGTAAAGAAGGGAAATACAGAAAGAAAACATTAAAAAAATGTAAAATAAAATAAAGAAACAAAAGACGATTATGAATAATTTTACCTAATTTCATGTCATCAGCCAATAAGAATAAGTGAGAAGATTTTAACCACTTCAGGAATGTCATTAATAAGATAATAAATAATAAAGTTAGAATTAGATTTATCCTTGAGGAGCCCCTGAAGTAGAAATAAAACTAGGTGAATAAATATTATTTATAACAATATAATTGACTATGTTGGTTAAGTAGGAAAAAATCCATTTGATATAAGAAGAACGTAAATCATATTTCATTAACTTTTAGAGTCTAACAGACGGTGATCTATCTTATCAAATGCTTTCTCGGGGTCAATATAAATCATGTCGACTTGCTTATTTTGATTAATGCCATCTTCAATGAAATGTAAGAAGCCAACTAGATTTGATATAGTTAAGCGATGCCTCATAAACCGTACAAGCAAGAAGAAAGATAAGGAGAGACAAATGAATAAATTCTTTCAAGAAGCAAATGCTCAAAAACTAAGTAGATATATGTAATTTTTAGCAGTAAAGCTGAAAATTGAAACAGGTCTGTAATTTTTTACGTTGCTTCTAGAATGGAAAGATTAAAAGCTCCTTCTTTGGTTACCACCCTTTTCTACGTTGAATCAATTCATGCCATGACGTTTTCCTCCCATTGACGCACTTAACCCCTTTCTTTTCCTCCCACTCATTCACTTACTGAAAGATGTTTGCGCAGCAAGCGAAATGTAAGACATTAAATAATTATACGGAGAAAAGGTAATTGTGGTTTCTTCATTTATTTAACATGAAATTGAATAAAATCAGTGATAACAAATCATTCACAATACGAGTGATCTAAACAAAATTTAACGAGAACGTAAAAACAAAAGAGAAAAATACGAACTTCAAAAGTTTAGACGGGAAGGTGTTCCGAGTGTTTGGTCAGATCACTCCCATTTTCAGTTTTACCGAGCGAATGAGGGTAGATAGCATGAGACTACGGCAACCTTCAAGGAGGTTTTGATTCGCTAGTATCTAGAGATATCTCTAATGCTGCTTGATAACTTATGCCTGTTCATGGCTTGCATATTGCTATAGACAAGTTACCTTTACGCTGTTTTCGAAAGCAGCCGCTAGGTGCTTCGCGTCAGCCGCCATTATGAGAACGTGTTTGAAATTATGATCTGTGTGAAGCTCGATGCTTTTTTAGGCTCTGCGTTACGGTTATAGAAGGAGTAGCCTAATAGTAAATTTTAAAGGCACTGGTTATCCAAATTAAATAGAAAAAAAATATATTGATTCAATGAAGATCTTATCAGTAAGCTTGTTTTCTGGGCTTTTTTTTTTGGTTGGACTGACTTTTAAATAACTTTTTTCAATTTTAATTAATAAAATATACAACTTAAGCATGGTGCCCACTAGCAGAAAACAAGAGAGCAGAAGCCAGGGCGTATTTTTTTCTGCTCGTAGAGGTGTCCCACATGGCAGAAACTCAAAAGGATGAGACAGCAGAACTACGCTGCCCAAGCGCCATCCTTTGTTGTAATTTGGCATTCTTGCCCACACAAATGCACTGCACCGAAGCCAGAATTTTGCATATGCTAAAATTCGTTCATTTCTCATCAATCATATCGAATTTTTGTCATTTTCAATCGGGCAGAAGCTACGAAAGCAGCGTAGCCCACGAGAAAGACAGGCCCTGGCGCGGAAAAGTCACCTGATCATTTTAGTCCGAATAACAATGTAACCTTCATTGTTTCCATCTTGGATTTCAATAATCAGCAATTTTTCGTTTGTTGTGGGCTACGCGAAAGCAGGAAATGACGTCATAAAAATTTTCTGCTTTCTGGTTTCTGCCGTTGTTTTTACACATATGGGAACCAGGCTTTACACAGTATTACACACTCTCGAAGTGGTGGCGCCACCACGCGAAATTTTACATGAACTAAAAAGATAACTTGCGTATAGATCATAGACGCCGAATTTGGAGGGGCAGGACACTGCTGCCTTCCCCCAAAAATTTTGCAGTATCTATGTTATTATCTTATTTTGGCTATTCTTCTGGATGAGTTGCCCTCCCAATATTTCCTGAAGTTTGCGCCTATGATGATAAAATTTAACAGGGCTGCTACCATCCATGCCTGTCTTCAAGAAACACTCCCTCCACCACCGATTTTGATTTACGAGGTGGTATCCGAAAGTTCCCGGATGGTGTCATTATGTTGGAAATAAGACAAGTGTTCACTGAAATAATGAGGTGTAACATGCATTTTACACCCCTCAAGTTTCAGGATAATTTGTCAAGTATTTTCCTAGATATTTGACAAAACGTCTAAAAAAAACGTTTGTCTCCGCTGAAATACCAAACCCTGCAAACCAACCCCAGATTGCACCGCTAGTAATCCAACACATGATTCATGCCCCATGTGGGAATGCAAACTCCAATAGTCCTGTATAGCACAAGGAAAGTGCGCTAAGGGGTTAATCAAGTTTTTTTGTAATTTTGCACTCAAAATACCACAATTCGCAGTGCTGTTCTCCTTGATTGTTACTCTACTTCGCGCCGAAGTGAATATCTCAGAAACAGAAGAGCTTTCAACTGAAAATTAAGTTTTTGGTAGTTTTGCACGTAATAAAACACAGAAGAGTGCTGTTCTCTTTGATTGTTAGTCTATCTTGTGCCAAACTGAGGATCTCAGAAAGAGAAGAAAATAAGGCCCTAGTTCACGTTAACTGTACAGCCACACTGCACAGAGTAAAACCAACAGCAGAAAACTGATATATCAAGTGGCGGGGTGATAGGAGAGTTCATTCACCGGAATACACCGGAAAAATGGACGAAATACATGAGCAGCGTGTTTGCGTGAAATTTTGCGTGAAGTTGAATAAATCTGCCACCGAAACTCTGTAAATGCTTCGCCAGGCATACGGTGATGCTGCTATGAAACACAGTCAGTGTTTTGAGTGGCATTCTCAGTTCAAAGGCGATCACACCTCAGTGGAAGACGCGAACGTTCCAGACGGCCACGAAGCAGCAATGTTGTGAAAATTGCAAAACTGATTCGAGAGGTTCGTCGCCGCTTTCATGAACTGTGAAATGGTAGGAATTGGTTACGCGCAGTGACAAGCAATTTTCACTAAAGACCTGCAAATGCACCGCGTCGACGCGGGTTTCGTGCCCCGACTCTTGATTACCTATCAGAAGCAACTTTGCTGAGTGCACGACTTTGCCTTGTTTCCGAAAATGAAGTTGAAGCTCGAAGGGCGTCGCGTTGACACCGTGAACATCAATCAACAAGAAGCGCAGGTCCTCGACAGCTTCACGGAAAACGACTTCAAGAAAGTGTTCCAAGAATGGCAAACGAGTAGGGACAGATGCATTCAGTCCCACGGGGATTACTGCGAAGGACACTAAGCCTAAACCGGTGTACGAGGGTGGGCTGAAAAGTAATGCCTCCATGGCTGTAACATTTTTATTTTTTAACCGATTTTCAAAATTCTTTTTGTATCTGATACTCTGTCACGGAATTCAATTAACACCGTGAATTCCGGTGACGTCAGTCGTCGATACCGAACACGTATTTTCCATTGTACGAAATCGGGCGACGATAGACGACGGGAGTTACGTCAACCTATGCGACACTCGGGAGCCAATCAGAACGAGGAGCGGGGAATTCAAGTTGGATCGACGGAAAAGAGAGATCGTGGCAGACGTTGTGAGGAAGGCGACCAGAGGAGATCGGGAAAAGCTCCTTCGACCGAGGCATCGAGTTTCCAGCGTCATGGACGTCTGCTGGCAATAGAGGCATCAAGGAAAACGGTTTCCACGCCTGGGATGCGAGGTTTATCGACAGAGGCCCCGTCGACGAAACCCGGCCAGAGCATTCCAGCCCGGAGTGAAAACCTCGCTATAAGGAAGCCTTCCGTGTCAACGAGCGACGGCGAGACGAAGCTCGAAGCGGAGCGAGCGAATCTAAGGCGACAGCGAATGATACTCACCGGAGTGGAGACGTGCCGCATAAACCATCTGGTAAGCGCCCAATTTGTTATTTGTGGATTCGCTGAAGAGGCGAGAGCGTATTTTGCTGAGTTATATTGCTCCGAGGTAAATGCGTATGCCAGTCTGCAGGGTTTATGGCCGTTTGGTCTTTCGGCATATGTAAACCGTAGCTCGGGCTTTGTTTATGTTGTTCGCCCTAAGCCCCCTCAACGAAAGAGTGTGGTTCAGTTTCTTTAAGTGTTCCCCGTGCTTCTTTGCGGCCAGTTTACCGACGACATTTTTCTTCTCTTATAAAAAGATGCCAAGTTTGATTTAATTTCCTCCGTGGTTTCTTTGTATTTCACATAGTGTTAACCGGAAGGAAAGGGGAAAAATGCAGCGTCGGGAACAGCCTAATCTAAAAATTTGTGTGTGTGTGCGTGAGGCTCCCTCGTAACGACGGGGCCCAGCTGTGTTTCTCAATAAGAGTTTTTGTGTTACGACATGGCGAGGTAATTCTAGAATATCTAATTGTTAGGTATTTACGGCTAAGTTTTTGTACCCTGTTGCCGTACCTCGGTATTTGTAACGTATACTATTTATTGTTGGCTTTATACTTATCTTTAAATTGTGACTGTTCCAGGGACTAAGACTTGTTTTGTTTGTTCTCAATTTAAGACTTACTGATTCAACATATTCACGCTATAAAATAATAGTTAGCCTTATTATGTCTGTTTTAAGGAGGCGGCGAGCGTGAACATACCCAATGTAGGGTTCAAAGTGTGAAAGAACAGTTTGGTTTTGTGTCGTTAGATTTTCGGTTATACATTAGTGTTTAAGGACTGTTCGATATTACTGGACTTGAACTTTGATAGGCCAGTTGGTCACGTTTTTTTATATAAAGCATATGTTGTGTGTTAGCTATGCTGGTACTATTCTTAATTTTGTCTAGAAGATAAGGCTCTATCACTTTTTGTAATTTTTGTGGTTTGATACAAAAGCTAAGTTCAGCTTTGCCATTTTGCTGATTTGTATCTTTACATATAAGCATAGTTAAGCTGTTATTTGATATAAATCTTATATTTACAAACTTAAGACAAGTTGATACTGGTAGTGTTTGTTTTAAGTGTAATTTTCTACCAATTCAATCTAGGCTAAGATTTTGTATTTTATTTTTGCTCTTTGACTTGATTTTTCAATCATTTTAATAAATGTTACTTTTTATTGCAATTTACCGTTCCCTGTTGCGAGTGTATTAATTTTTCCACTGCGCCTACTCATTTTGCTTATTACACACCGTGACATACTCACATTTCTCCGCTATGTAATGCACTATTCACTTTTCGACATAGTCCCCATCCGTTTCCACGCATTGTGCCAACGCGTGACTAGTCGGGTAAACCCGTCGGAGAGGAATTCCGGGGTTGTCGTCGACACGAGGATTGAATGGCAGCTTTGAATCCTCTTCTGCAGCACGATAACGCCCGTCCGCACACGATCGCCACACATCAGAGGGGGTTGCAGCGCCTACAGTTCAAAAATGAAAGACTTTGCACCTTGCGACTTTCATCAATTCCCAAAGAGGAAAGAGCACCTTAAGGGGCATGAGTTGCGTTCTGACGACGAGGTGAAACCTGCCGTTCGGTCTTGGTGTCGACAACAACCCCGGAATTCCTCTCCGACGGGTTCACCCGACTAGTCACGCGTTGGTACAATGCGTGGAAAGGGATGGGGACTATGTCGAAAAGTGAATAGTGCATTACATAGAGGAGAAATGTGAGTATTAGATACAAAAAGAATTTTGAAAATCGGTTAAAAAACAAGAATATAACTCGTAAAACGATTTTCAAATATGCTGAAAAGTAGAATATAAAAATTTGTTGTTTAATATTACTGTAATATTTTTATATACAGCAATGGCGAAAACTGCATGTAACTTTACGTATTCGATTGCAGAGCTCACACAAATCTTTCCAAACGCGCGCGAAATGAGAATGAAATCCTCGCACGTCTAAATGTTTTAAACTACTGGGCCTATGTTCTTTCCCCTGCTAGATCAAAGTTATCATAAACGTCAGGAGAGAAAAACCATTGTTTCAAAACATTGCTGGGAAAAATCTATTAAGCATTCCAAGGAGCTTTGGCTCTGACGCAGATGTAATTTTAATATCTCACTTTTACTTGCACTTGGTTTAAATAAACAGTGGAAATACCTTTGATTCTATATGCATTCACGTCATTTTAAAATATAGGCCTAACTTCAATTAGCCATTTTAACAATAGGCCTAACATTATTTAGCCATTTTAACTGTAGGCCTAACATAAATTAGCCATTTATCACAATAGGCCTAACAATATTTAGCCATTTTAACTGTAGGCCTAACATAAATTAGCCATTTATCACAATAGGCCTAACAATATTTAGTCATTTTACCTGTAGGCCTAACATTAATTAGCCATTTTTAACAATAGGCCTCACATTAATTAGCCATTTTTAACAATAGGCCTAACATTAATTAGCCATTTTTAACTATAAGCCTAATATTAATTAGCCATTTTTAACAATAGGCCTAACATTAATTAGCTAATTTTCACAATAGGCCTAACATTATTTAGTCATTTTAACTGCAGGCCTAACATAAATTAGCCATTTTTAACTATAAGCATAACATAAATTAGCCATTTTTCACAATAGGCCTAACAATATTTAGTCATTTTAACTGTAGGCCTAACATAAATTAGCCATTTTTAACAATAGGCCTAACATTAATTAGCCATTTTTAACAATAGGCCTAACTTTAATTAGCCATTTTTAACTATAAGCCTAACATTAATCAGCCATTTTTAACAACAGGCCTAACATTATTTAGTCATTTTAACTCTAGGCCTAACGTTATTTAGCCATTTTTAACCATCGCCCTAACATTAATTAACACATTTAACAATAGGCCTAACAGCACTGAATTTTAAAATGAAATGAGCACGTGCATCAAGAAAGCTTCATAACGGGCACGTGCTCCAGGCTGCCATCAACAATGCTTAAATGATAAACAAAAAGTAACACTGTATTCACTTATGACTCGTCGGTAGGATTCGATTGATATATTACATGCCCTAAGTTCATATTCTTAACATTAGTGCACGTGCTTCAAGGGGTCCACGAGAGCTTATCAAAAGTTGATATATCGCTGTTAAGTTCTTCCATTTTCACGTTTTCGTGCAAACGATGGTTGGCCCGGCACATAAAGGTACTGATCATGCTTGTATTCTTATATATAGCTTTAGCTAAAGCTCGTAATAAGAGGTCATTGAAGTACTTTTTGGGGGTCATTTTCTCGGACGTAGCATTTCGAAAATCGAAAAGAATGTCATATTCGTCTTGTGCTCGTCATTCCCGTTCGAATGACATATTACATGCCTCATATTGCCAATAAAAAAATTTAATGGGGGGGGTTTGGGCCTCAATAGTCACGTGACTGTTAGACCGATTTCGACGACAAACTAATCAGGTGAGCTCAGGAAGGGTCTCTATCGAACAGCGAAAAAAGAACTTGAAAAAGTTAAAGCATTCTCGAGAAATCGTCGGACATACAGACGGACGGA
The DNA here is from genome assembly GCA_023313115.1 of Rhysida immarginata. Lineage (NCBI taxonomy): Eukaryota > Metazoa > Arthropoda > Chilopoda > Scolopendromorpha > Scolopendridae > Rhysida > Rhysida immarginata. The sequence continues at coordinate 17,090 of JAHWFO010062808.1, forward strand.
CAGACAGACAGACAGACACACAAACAGAGCGAAACCAATATATGCTTTTCAGCATATAATAAAGTTACAGCCATGGAGGCATTACTTTTCAGCCCACCCTCGTATGATAACATTGGAAAATTTCAATGCTAAGATATAGCATGTA